>APFE031483251.1:3221-13236 GCA_000404065.3 Pinus taeda | reverse complement strand
ACAACACCCCCAAACGACAAAAAGCTTTAAGAGGTTGCTTAAGTACATATAGTACACCTTCACTTCATCAGCTTACGAGCCCCGGGTTGACAATTAATGATATCAATTTAGGAATACTAAATTGACCAAACAGGGATCTTCTTTGGTTTCAATGTGGGTTCCTCTTTTGCCTCTTAAGGCTCATTAGGTGTGGTAGAAGGTGTGATAATTTCTTGGTCATAGCCTTTTCTCTTTAACTTTCTATCCCTTTTTATAGTTTTCTTGCTACTCTCCCCTGCCTCACCAGTCATAGGTTTCGGGTGATCTTTTGTGGAGTCTTGACCAGGGTTTACTAAAAAGAAGTCTCTAGTAAGAAAATTCTTCCAACTTCTCTTTCTCTTTCGAAGCTCATGGACAATTAATAATTTGATGAGCCCATGATGGTATAAACTGGTTTCTGGATTTTTAACCACGGACTTAAACCCTTTTGACGTTTTTTGTAAAATTTTCCATAAGAAAAATGGAAAATTGACTTTAGGGCCTCCTTCAAAATGTAGTAATAACCTAAGATGATATAAAAAGTTGCACGAATATCTACCTTCACATGTCAGAAGCTTTTGCAGACTGATGATCATGGTCCATAATTCGGGCTTTATCCCACTCTTTGGAATTCATTTTGATCGATCCAAAATTGAGTAATCTGTCACCAGAAATGGCTGCCACAACTACTGGTCGAATGGCATGCCCTTGAAGTATTTCTCTCCACTTTGGGATAGCCCTGTTGCTTCAACAATTGAGTTCTCGTTCACTACCATCTCAAAGCTTCCTAACTTGACCGTTTTCTCATCAAAATTCTTAGCGAATACTCGAGGCACTTCATCCTGGAACCCACTGAATTTATCCAGAAAAATAATCCATCCAACATATTTATATTTCATTTTGCAAGCCTAATATTCTTGCGCCTCTTTACAAAGATAGAAAACTAGCTCATGCCAGTCAACCCCCATACCTGTCTCCAAAATAGAGCTTCGGAAATGGAATCTAGTGTTTAGTGCCAAAAAAATGGGTAGCAGATGCAGACATAATGGGTGCAGTTTCAAAAAGGGTAGATAGATATGGTTGACATGAGGAGAAAAATGGAAAAAAGTGTCATATAGTCAATTGATTAGGGTAGATGGCGGAATGTGCAGTCATGACACAATAATAAATCATAGATAATGTTGATAGAGTGATAAGGTAATGGGCCATAGACAGTGTAATCGAGTGATACGGTAATGGGTTGTAGATAGTAGTGATACGATAGAAAGTAATTTAACGACTATATGCATGGTCATTCATAATGTGTGCGACCAATCACGAGGGTAGAAGTGGATAGTTCTAAATGATTGATAAGATAATGATTAACTAACCACCATCATAATTAGGAAAGGGGAAACACAAGGTAAGTGAATGATAGACATAGTTATGTGTAAGGATAATGCACATGAAATTAAAACATTTTAATTCACAGTTTAAATGAATCTTAATTAGTAAGAATAAATACAAGCTACCCATTTTCTAATTGATGATGTTATTTTTATTAAAACCACAAACAATGATAAAAATTCAGTTTGCAGTACCAATACCGAACGCTTGCATTTTCTAGTTCTTTCATAATTGGAGATCTCACCTGATGGCCAAAGTTTTCTGAACTTTTGCTGTGAATTTTATGGCCTTTATAAATTCAAAAATAACTAAGACCTCCTATCTTCATACTGTAGATGATGACAATACCTATTATTTCTGATTCTTGTACTACAAGTTGCTGGCAGAGGAGCTAGTTTCCAGGTACCGGAACAAAAAAAACTGTTGTTGTTTGCAAACTATGTGAATCACGGCAGAAGTGTTGCATAAAGATGAAAATTTTCACATCCCAAGCTCTGTAACGAGGAATTACTATAATTGGGCAACACAATGATTTTTTTTGCTGAGATATATGAATTTTTTCTTTTTAGGATCCGGTGATGGTTCCACTTTAATACTTCCATTTTATTGTAGAATAACCCTAACTACTACTGTTCTGTGTATTTTTCTCGAGCCTAGATCAGTTAATGCTCGTTGGTATTTTCAATTTGAAGGAGTCTGAAAAACTTAAAGAAAACTCCATTTCACTTACCCGTGGATTTTTCTCAAGCCTGAGCTAGTTCACTCTCACTGATTTTTTCAATTTTAAGGAGTCTGAAAAACTTAAACAAAACTCCATTTCACTCACCCATGGATTTTTCTTGACCCTGGTCTAGTTCGTGCTCGCTAGCGTTTTCAATTTTAAGGACTGTGAAAAACTTAAAGAAAACTCCATAGGCTCCTTTTCCATAAATAATTTACCAGGGATGGTTAAAGGAATAAACTTACACCTATTAAGTGCCCTTCTTTATTGACTATCTACATGGAAGGAAACACAGTTAGTAATAAAAAAACTTTTACTCCTATCTACCTACATATGTACAAAAAAAAAAAAAAATAATAAGAAATTTATAGTGATGAATCAGTAGGAGGAGCATCCCCCTCACTTACTAACTGCATTTGATAACTTTGAAGAACTTGTCTAGCAAACTCTTCTTTGGATAATGATTTATGATAGACTTTCAATATGTGCTCATTTACTACAAAATAAGTTTGATCGACATTGATATTTTTTATTTGGATTGCACCATTTTCATAGATTGTGTCTACCTCATAAGGTCCCAGCCATCGTGTTGACAACTTCCCTTGGAAATTTTTAAACCTGCTGTCATATAACAAAGCCTAGTCACCTAGTTGAAAAGGTTTCTTCTTAATAAACTTATCACGCAATTTGGTTCTCTGATCCTGAACAAGCATAGTCCTTTGAAGAGCATCTTCTCTAATCTCATCCAATGCATTCAATTCCATTAGCCTTTATTTTTGTGCCTCATCTGAATACATTCCTAGTAGCATGGAAGTTTTGAAGGTTTTAACTTGGAATTATATAGGAAGCAATAACTGTTTTTCGTAAACCAACTCATAAGGAGAATGTCCTGTTGTGTTTCTCCAGGGTTTCCTATAGGCCCACAAAGCTTCTGGTAACCTATCAACCCAGTATTAATGGTGCAGTTGTACTGTTTTTTTTTTTTTTTTAAGCTTGGTAGGTCCTCCTTTTTCATTCATTTATAAAGCAAATTTACAGCACATAGATTGGCTAGGTGGCCTCAACTTTCCCAGTGGGAAACCAAGTCCATTGGCCACCTATCCGCATTGTATGCCATCCAATAGCAAAAGAGTTTCAGTCTTTCTATCCAAGCTATATAAGTCTCTGATTCATGTCCATACTCTAGATATCTACCTATACATATTCTTGTATAAAAAATGTAAAATATACCCATATATATAAACAAAACTTAACAGGGGAGACTATCTAATCGTTCTAATCAACTGAAGCTAATTCCATTGGCACTGGGTCTTTGGTGTTCGATCTTGGCATCTCTGTCAGCTCCAAGATAGATGGGACGTTCCTCTCAATTCTCTCAAGTCTGATATCCTCCTTGTGCAGTTTAAACTACACTTTTTGGAATACCTGTTTATAATTCGACATGCCTTGGACAGTGATAGCCATGCCCACAGAAATCTGCTCCATAGCCTTGTCCAACAAGCTTTTCATCAATCAGTATAGGTATAAGGTCTGTTTAAATAGGTGATCCTGCCTCTATTGTTGCTAGGGTCCGAGAATAGGGTCCTCCAATCCTCCATTTCCGTGTTTGTCTCGCTTTCCTGTTTGACTTCCTCTTCCCATTCCTCTAGAATTTTACCAATAACTTCATCTGTGCCCTCACAATATGTCGTTGCCACCTCAATGATAAGTCTTTCCACAAGTTTCCTACCTCTATGTGCCTCAGACATGCCCAGGTTTGTATCCTTTCTAGTTGCTTGGACTCGTCTTCCACAACTACGACCACGACTTTTCGCAGGACAAGCCATGGTTGCGCTGCCCTAGTCCTATTCGTTGCAACAATTTGTTAACAAAAAATAATTACACATGATATAATAGTAGTCTCACCCTCGGGTGGTATTATTACAAGTTCCCACCCCGCCTTGTTCCTCCCCTTCCCCATTGATTACGTTTCCAGAGCCTTCATGGTCGTAGGTCAATTCCCCAAAGGGGGCCGAACCACTACCATCCTCAGTGGTATCCCATTGCCCTAGCCACCTCCTCTCAGCCTCATGCAGGTTAGCTGCCACTCTCCAATTACCATTTGGTGAGCACTGCCGCATGCATTTGATCAACCAACCATAGTATACATACCCTTTCTCCTCTGCCTAGGACGTAGTCAAAGAGCCTAGCTCAGTCATCCTCTCATCTCTAATACCTAAGATGTTTCCATCACCTATCCACTTGTTATAGCCATTACCGTTCCCTTTCCAGACTCCCCACCCATAGTTCTCAACCTTTCCCTCCATACTTCTATTTTTATCTACCACCCAACAAATACACTTGCATCTACAATAGGAACCTTCTCCTACATTGTAGGTGGATAGACACACTCTTCCCCAAGCTTGTCTCTCTACCTTTACCTGCAAGACCTCTACAAGAAACCCCACTCGGCCCTCTGCTCAGAATTCCCCGGGTTCCCATGCGAGACAAAAGAATTTTGAAACAAAGGGAAATGGAAACAATACCAAGCAGATGCAGGATACAGATGCAAGACCATGAAAAAACCAACAGTATCCACCCCAATTCCTCCATCATCCCTCAATTTCCCACTTTTCACCCATAATTCTCCCCTTCTCCCTCTAGCGAAAACCAAAATAGGTCAACATTTTGATGGATGAGAGATACCAGAGTACATGCCTGTGAGATCCTGCAGTTAGATGAATTGCTTGGTGCTGTGTACGACATTGTAGAACCCGTCTGGTGCACCAGCCTCCCCGCCCATGATTGAACCAAACTACAATGCCCAACTGTCTCCCTTTTCTCCTGTTTATGCCTTCACAACCATAACCCTCGCTACCACCTTTCCCACCTTCCATGCATGCAATATTGCAAAGGGCCACTGCACCCATCACCTTGAGCGTGTGGGGGGTGGTGGTACAGTACTCAGAGATGACCTCCATTAAACCTCTATTTGATTTCCCAACCATCAGCTCGCACCCCGATCGGGTTATGAAACTGTACTGTCTTGGTGAGAATGACCTTGATGACTTTATTGGTGGATTCTACCTATCCATTTGCCTGTGAATGGTAAGGTGTGGATTTTTGATGTATGATTTGATACTGCTCTGTAATAGTTTTGACCAACTTGGAGGTAAATTGAGTTCCCTGATCAGTGACTATTTCTCTTGGTACACCAAAATGAGTAAATATCTCTTCAAATAAGAAATCAATAAAAAATTGTTCATTAGAAACATATAATGATTTTGCTTCTACCCATTTGGTTACATAATCTGTACATACCAGAATATACTTCTTCCTTTTAGACATAGGAGATATTGGACCAACAAAGTCTGTGGACAATCCTCAGATTTGGTTACATATTTCTTATCATCCTTAAAAATGGTGGGCTAATAATATCTGGATTATAGCACTTTGTATGTAGTCCTTTTGGCAGCAAAATGTCCTCCATATGGTTCATTATGGAAGGATTTGAGAATGTATTGCATCTCATCTTCTTGTACACATCTTCTGATCACTAGGTCTGGTCCAGTGCAGTATAGACAATCTTTGTGTCATATATAATTTGCACTGAGTTGTATGATTCTCTGTTTTTCTCTTGAAGAAAATTTTTGTGGTAAATTTCTTGTAACCAAATAATTAGCTACATTTGCATACCAAGGAATGTAAGTAGAAATGGCAAATAATTTTTCATCTGGAGAATCATCAGTGACTGGTGGACTGTCACCTGTATGGATAAGTCTAGACAAAAATTTAGCGACACGATTATATTTTCCTGGTCTGTCAATGATAGTATTATTAAACTCTTGCAGTGGTAAGAACTATATAGCAACACAGGAATAGGTGATAGGTTTATTCATTAAGAATCTAATAGCTAAATGGTATGTGTGTACAAAAACTTCATACCGGGTTATACAATGTCTAAGTTTATTAATGGCATGAACTACTAATAATAATTCTTTTTCAGTGACTGTGTAGTTTAGTTATGTAGGAGAGAGATTTTTGCTAACAAAATAAATGACATAGGGAATTTGATTCTCTCTTTGGCCCAAAATAGCCCCCAAAGTTGTGTTTGAAGCATCATTACAAATGTGAAAAGGGAGTGACCAAATTGGTCCTCTCAGAACTAGAGCAGTTGTCAGTTTTTGTTTAAGAGTCTCAAGGGCAATTTGACACTGAGAATCCCACTGGAAATCTGCATATTTGGTTAAAATTTTGAACATAAGAGCGGCTATTGTTGTAAAATTTTGAATAAATCTTCTATAATACCCAACATGCCCTAGAAAACTTCTAAATTCTTTTTGAGATCTAGGAGTTTTGATCTGAACGATTATTTCGATCTTAGGAAGGTCTACTCTTATCCCAACCCCAGAAATATGATGGCATAACACAACACCCTCAGTGAGTATCATTCTAGAATTTTCATTGCTAAGGGCAAGGTTGGTCTCTGGACATATGATTAAAACTTTCTCTAGTTTGTTTAAAGCTTGTTGGAAATCCTCCCCATATACTATGAAGTCATCCATATAGACTTCCATACAGTCTTGCGTTATATCAGAGAATATAACAAGGACAACCCTTTGAAAGGTGGCAGGGACATTTCATAACCCGAAAGGAAGAACCTAATATTATAGGCATAAGTACCCCATGGACAAGTGAAGGTAGTCTTTTCTTGGTCTTTGGGTGAAATTTGGATTTGATTGTAGCCACTAAACCCATCCAAAAACGAATTTCTTTTTTCTAGATAAGGTATCCAGTACTTGATCAATGAAAGACAAGGGAAGTAGTCTCTAAAGGTAACCTTATTTAGTTCCCTAAAATCCACACAAATTCTCCATTTACCATTTTTCTTACGTACAATGACTAGGGGTGACACCCACTTACTATCAGAAATAGGATAAATGAAGTTAGCATTTAAGAGATTTTGAAGTTATTTGTTTACTATATCTTTTAGGGTTGGGTTCATCCTTCTTTGAGGATGCCACACTAGTCTAATTTCATCAATTGTATAGATGTGATGCATGCAGGTGTCGAGGTGGATTCCTTTCATGTCAGAGTAATCCCATGCAAACGCACTGCATTGTATTTTAATCATTTGAATCAATTGTTCTTGTTGCTCTACTTTTAGACATAATTAATATATAGACACTTCCCAGGGTTAATTTCAACAACATGGACAAAGGGCTCTTTACCTTCACCTATTGCTGTTATGGCAAACAATGTGGAGGTATAAGGATGACATGCTTCCTGAAATTGAGAACTGAAAACATGCTCATATTCTTGAAAGCATTGTGGAATATCAATACATCCCATTGTGGCTAAGAAAAAGTTAAAAATTGATCTTCAATTTTTTCTTGAAGATATTTAGACTGTTCAATTGCTAATAATGGTTGAGTACATTCATCCTCTCCATATGGGTTTTCTATCCATAAGGGGATTTCTGTCGCAGTTTGGGTAGAAGGAAATAAAATAATTTTTTGACTTTGATATCCATTGGAAATTGTCATCTCTCCAGTCCTGCATCCAATAAAGGCATCAGAAGTGGCTAGTCAAGTTCGGCCTCGTACTGTTGGATATCCTAGTTTGGAGGATTTTGGATGGATCACAAGTAAGTCTACATGATATTTCTAGGAAGCTAGTACGACTGTTATGTCATCCAGTCTTCCTACAGGTTTAGGGATGGATTTGTTTGCTAACTCCAATAATGCTTGGGTTGGCCTCAAGCCTTCTAACTGCAACTTTTACATAATATCCATAGTCATGACATTTATTGCTACACCTAGTTTGGTAAGGATATACCACTAATCTATATGGTCACTACTGGATTCGCAACCTCAAGCCTTCTAACTGCAACTCTTACATAATATCCACAGTCATGACATTTATTGATGCACCTAGTTTGGTAAAGATATACCACTAATCTATATGGTCACTACTGGATTCCCAGGATGACTGTATTTAGAAGGCATCTTTGACATGGTTTCTGACAATTGGCCAACTACTTTTATAATAGGGGGATCCTTCCTTTCTCTTCCTGGTTTTTTAATGCAAATATCCCTTACAATCTTGGCATATATAGGAATATATTTGATAGATTGTAGCAAGGGTATCCTTACACAAATATTTCACAGTTCAACATCTAAATCATATCCTAGCGGGACCTCAGGATTTTTGACAAGTAATATCTCTAGATAGGGTGGTTGTGTAACCTCCTAAAATGATTTAGGTTGTATGGTAGAATTGATTGGTGTTGAGGGAGGGTTTTCTTCTTCATCGGGAGGAGAATATTCCTATTTGCTAATTATTTCCTTGTCTTCAAGAGGTGGGTGGTGAGCCCCAGTATTGCAGCAATAATACTGCAACTCCTGTAACTCCCTTCTTTAATTTTATCAACCCAGTAGTTCGTAACAAACTTGGAAGTGACGGTGCTGTATGCACAAGTACTAGCTCTTGCCACGACTGTCACTTGATCAGCTGGCACAAGTCCACTAGGAGCTTAAGCCAAATTCTATGAGCTCTCAGAAGAAGCTTTTTAACTGATGGATGGAAGCTAACTCAAAGAAGGCTAATCTACTTGCAAAAAGAAACTGGAAAGTTGAAAGGAAATGTAAACCCTAGCAAACCCTAATTTTACCAGCTAGCCCTACTGATGTAAGAAAGAGGATGCAAGCTACTGAAAGAGATGCCATTGACTTTTGGGAAGGTAAAATGCATGTGTCTAAGTTATCACTATCTGAAGAAAACATCTTTTTGTATTTTTGAATAAGTTGTCAGAATTACCATGCATGTGCTTTCACTATTTTTGACTGTGCAGAGGTGGATTGGCGAGAGAAAATGCTTGCAGGAGGTTGGGAAGGTTCAGAGAGGGCCTAAGGGGTCCCTAGCACTCTTCCTAAGAGTTTCACAGAGTTTGGCCTTCAAGAAATCGCTTTCATGAGCTTCTACAGGAAGTCTGCAGGGGTTCTACAATGTTCTGGAATTTCTACAGGATGTTCTGTAATTTTCTACAGGATGTTCCGAAAAGAGGATTTTGGAGCATGGATGGAGGAAAAAAGGTGGAGGAATGAGTATGGAAGTGAAATAGAGGTGTAGGGGAGTTCAAGACTTGGAGGATGGAGTTGAGGAGTGGCACATATGGTTAGATTTGTTCAAGGAGGGATGAAACTATGTTGCACAAGAATATGAGAATCATGGCAAAGTAAGCGAATGAGGCAAATGTACGGTAAGGGTTCTAAGTGAAAGATGAAGTAGGTAGGTTGGATGGAGTATGGGCAGGTAAGGAAGGATAATAGGTACTCTTCAAGTGGTTTTTCAAACTGAACAAACAAACACTTAGAAAACCTATGACCTAGTTGCTTCACTCTAATCTGACCTAAGTAACAACAAAAGGAAATGAACAGAAGTTTATTCGTAATGAAATACGTGAGATAACTATGCAACTAAGCAATCATAAACTAAAGCATTTAAACACAACTAATATCAACGTCTGCAAATGAGAATTCCAACACTAAGGATTGCATGACAAAGCAAAACAACGTTTTTGTTGGCAACAATGTCACCTTTGTCCCAGCTCACGATCCCACTAAGGGAGAGGTGAGATCAGAGGTGCTTGAGGCCCTTTTTCTGAAGATATTCCCTGTTATTAACCTATCAACTAAATCTGAACATGAAAATCTACTTTAACCATCAAGAGAAACCTAAATAACAAAACAAGATTTAAATCTAAATAGCAGATTTTATTCTAAGAATGCAACAAAGACACATAAAGGTAAACAAAGGAAGTACTGGGCACTTGATATGGGCCCAACCCCAAGAGCTACAGCCTCCTAAGAGAGATTAGAGCTGGTGCAAAGCTGGATTCATCTTTATTGA
>APFE031483243.1:43643-77925 GCA_000404065.3 Pinus taeda | reverse complement strand
TCTTCCTTAATGCATACCTGATGGTATCACGATCTCAATCAAATATTATAAAACACTATTGATCCCTTCAACTGATCAAATAAATCATTAATCCTTAGCAATGTGTATATGTTCTTGATCATTACCTTGTTCAACTTCCTGTAATCAATGCACAATATGAGAGCTCCATCTTTATTCTTCACAAACAATACCAGTGCACCCCAAGGTGATACACTTGGCCTAATGTATCCCTTGTCCAACATTTCCTTCAACTGTAACTTTAACTTATCCAACTCAGGTGTGCACCAACTCAATAGAAAATTCTACCTCCTTGTGAGGTGGCAACTCTATAATGTCCTCAGGGAGTACATCCTAAAACTGCTGCAAAACTGGGTACCTGCTTAACACATATGCATCCTCAACATCCTTACCCTTGACACTAGAAATGTGTACTCCAAATGTCACACAACCTTTTTTGCAACTGCGCTTAGCCTGCATAGAGGTAACTATCCTCACCGATGTAGGATTTTTCTTCCCTTGAAAGTTCCTCTTTTCCCCACTATCATCCACACACTCAATGGCCTTGTCGAAGTAATCCACGTTGGTCTTGTGAAGGTATAGCCAATACATACCCAAAAGCATAACATACGATCCCAATGGAAATACATTCAAATGAATTATTGTAGGCATACTATTTAACTCAAATGCGCAAGCTCTTACCCAATGGTGAACTCGCTTCTTTGTACCTATAGCTAACTGTACCAACCAATATTCTGCATGCACTTATTTTCTTAAACCACACTTGTCCACTAGGTCGATATTAATATAGCTATAGTTAGATCCAAGATCAATCAAAATAGAAACAACTTGATCACAAAGCTTACTGTCCATCTCAATGATCGATGCCCGATGATCTGCCTGCTTGTTGTCCATAGTTGCATAGATACGATGAATGCTATGACCATCACCAACTTTATGCGCTTCTTGAGCATTGTAGATCTGGGGTCTACTACCACTTTGATACTATGGAAAATCCCTCTTATGATGATCCTTACTGCATATCCAATACTGCAATGGTTCTCTACCATCGCCTCTAGCTTGCTGCTCTCCACATCCCTTCTTAGCTGTATTGAATCTCTTGTAGAAAACTACATTTCTTTCTCACTTGCATCTTGAGGTATTCTTGTCTTTGGTGGCCATTTTCCTTTAGCTTTCTCATTTCTTTTCAAGTCGTGCTTAGGCTCAACTTTGCACTTTGACTACTCATAACAATGTTTCAACTTTTGGATGGCCTCCTCCAATGATGTAGGCTCATCAAACTCAATCCGCTCTATGCATGCAACCAATCATCCACTAATGAATCTTTGAACCTTGGCCTTCTCCTCCCTAAGGTAAGGCACATATCTCAACAGCTCCAAAAACCTACTAGTATACTCATCATAGTCATAGAACCCATCCGCAATTCATATAAATCCTTAGCTCTGTCATCATAGTACCTCTTTGAAAAGTACTTCTTCTTGAAGAGACTTTCAAATGCATTCCAAGTCAAATCCTCGTCATGTATACCTTTGACATTATTCACTTCTTCCCACCAAATATTCTCTCTACCTTTGAGACTGAAAGTCACTATCTTTGCTTTCATGTTTTCTGAATATTCATTCAATCAAAAAAAATTCTTCATACCAAGCAACCATGCATCTACATCCTGTGATTTCTTCATCTCTCCGTCATAGGTAGGTGGATTTTCTTTTTTAAACTCATCTGGAAAGTATACCCTATCACTCCTCTTGTAAGGATGATAACAATGACGATCATGATGCCTATTAGATCCAGAATTGGAATGGTACTTGTTTCTATCACCTCCCCTATCCGGAGTGTCCAACAACCTACCATCTCTGATCATGTCATATCTATCCAACCTATGTCTTCTAGGAGACCTACTTCCATATACCCCACTAGTTTTTCCTCATGTCCATGAATGATCTGAAGTGGCCCCTGTTGCTACAATTATGACAAACTTTGAAGTAGTATTGCATTCACGTCTTTTTGTTTCTCTTATGCCTGCATGATTTTGTCATTTTCTGCTTTGCAACTCCTTATTTCTTCCTTCAGGCTTCTCAATGTGTCTGCTAAGTCAAAAGAGTGCCACCCACCACGCTGCTCATGTGAAGCATAGGGGGATTCTATGTAGTCTACCACCTTGCTAGCCATTTGATCTCTCTCCTGCAAATCATACTATGTCAACTAAACCAAGTCACAATAAACCAATGTACCTTAACATAATTCAGGGAGGATATATTATCTGCAAGATCATAAAATCAGTGTGATACATGTATAACATAAACATAATAACATATAGACATATATCGAATAAGTGCATCAATGTATAAACATCATTCTAGTTAGGGTCTAGTCATCAATGCAAGGCCATATCAATAATGCATGCTATGACCTCATGCACGACAACAACCATTACTCAATTGTACACATTTGCACTTGAAATTATCAACATGCATAAGCAATTCCTAACCAACTACACATACACATGAACACATGTAGTCGAGCATAAGTAATCAATTCCCGTAACCAACCTACAAGACTGATACATGTAAGCATACAACCAAGAAGACAACCTAATATACAAGGATGTAATGAAGCTGCATATAATCATGTAACCAACCATATACTCTGACAATGCATTGCGCAAAATCAACATCAAGTTCCTCATGACAACCTTACAACAATCATGATTAGTCATTATATAATGCAACAAGCATATGGAATTCAAGTGTAAGTGACACACATGCAACTGACATGCATGCATGACCAACACACTCACACAAGAAGAGCACAACCACACTCTGATACCAATTTGTAACACCCACTCCTCCCAAGTCCACCTAAGAAACTGACCAGATGGGGTAAACATGTGGCAAGAGAGGTCAATATAAGGGCTTCAACTTCCTTGGTGATCTTAAGGAAATGGAATCGATGGAACATATCAAACAAACCCATCCACATTAGTAACTACACCCTTAAGAGACATGTCGACCACTCAGACATTTTGTCCTTGAGTCCCACTTATGTTTTAAGTCTTTAAACCCCTGGTCACTCTCATGCTATATGCTTGACAATGTCCATAACCCAAATTCACTCTCACAGGCCTATGTGCCAGCATCCTTGGACTCTTTTCAGCAAGCCTCTACCAGAATCCCCCAAATTTGAGCCACTTTTCTAGCCTAGAATCTTGGCCTCTGCTCATAACTTGTTACAACCTCTAGAATCCATTAAAGACGTGATGACAATATAAACAAATAAAAAATCAACCTCAGGAATAGGCCCGAGCATCCCCAACTGGGACTGACATTCTGTCAAACACTTGGCATCAATTTAACCTACAAGTCTAGGATACAAGACATAGCATGAATGACTGAAATACTTATGAAACATAACAAAAAGGATCACCTCCTTCTCCATTGAACTATTATATACTCAATTAGGTCTTTCATCCATCCATTTAACGATTAAAATTAAATACATGAAATAACCATGACATAAACCCATCATATAACCAATATAAAACCATATAAATATTAGATATATGACAACCATTAAATCCCCATATAAACAAGTGAAAAAGTAAGAAAACTTAGCTTTTATTAATCATGGAAAATCCAATCAGGTTTGGGACTTCCACGTACCACCCGACCATAGACATGGCTGAACCAAATCTCTCTTTCAGTCAGTCACCCCCATGCCATATTCCAAGCATGAATGTGGGATCTCATAGAACAACTAATCCAAGAACAATCAAGGGAATCCAGAGGTTAAACCCATTCCACCCTCATCAAACCATTATCACACCAAAACCGGTGCTCTGAACACTACTGAACCAAACTTGGAATTCCATCCGAAATCCATCACTATCCTTGAGGAAGTTTCCATCTCCTTGTCTCTCAGGATTTAATGCAATCCAATCCTAGATCGCTAGGCCCTAAACTGAGACCCATCTCTCAAGCTTTACCACAATCCAAACCCATATCATTAGGTCCTAAACAGAGACTTCTCCCTTAGGATTTACCTTATATCCCGCGAAAACCAGTCAAAGGATTCCTAGCCATTTGGGAATGAACCTTCACACCACCTATGTCCCAGATTCTGAAATCCATTCGGCATACCAAATCCAAAAACTAAGATAAACATCCTAACATACCATGGCATCCCGAAAAAGGAAAGGCTAGGATGAAAACCATTGTCATAACCTTGCAAAACCATGCCACGAAAAGAAAGAGAACCATACACCAACATGAAAAGTCATGCATGCCCAAACTAGCTTGGAAATCACACATGCAAAAGTTTACCAGCAAGTATTCTTGCTGAATTTTCTTGATCCTGCTTTTCCTTCCTTGATCCTTGATTTCCTTGATTTCCTTTCCTTGCTTTTCCTTGCTTGATCCAAAGCTAGAGTACTCCAAGAAAAATCTAAGTGACCAAAAGCGAGACAGAGAGGGAATAATGAGAGAGCTCCAAACATGAATTGACAAAAGGTTACCAACTGACACTCAAAAGCCTTTTTATTAATGAGGCCTCTAATTTCTCCATTTTCCATTATTTTCATTCATTTTCCTCCTCACATGAAACCTATGACCTTTCACCTTACTTTTCTCCTAATTTCCTTTATTTTCATAAATAAATGTGCCAAAAATGCCTTTTTTCCTTTTAATGCCCTTTCCTTAACCAAAAGACACATCCAATGATTTGCACTAGGATATATTTACCCAACATTCATCTTGGAATAAGTGTCCCTTAACCATGGTCTTATTTTTCCTTTATTAACTTTTATTACATGAATTTTCACCAGGGTTGTTACATTTTCACTTTGTGATTGTAGTCGAGAGAGAGTCTCCTATGACTAGTCTCCATAGATTTCTTCCTGTGGAGATTTAGCAAAGAGATATAGGTTTTTGAGGTCCTAGACCCTGAATTCTTTCAGAGTGGTGAGCTTTGTCCACATAACTAAAGTAATGCGAGGATTTGGTCTTGCTCTAGTCCATAAAAAAACTATAATTGAGTCTGTAAGTATAGTTGATGATACCTTTTGGGATCATTGCAATATAAAACCAGTATATTGGTATGCTTTCTAATAGAAATTTTATAATAATGAGACAAGCTCCTCATGGCAATATGCAATGGGTTCAGACAACAATGCGAGCTTCTTTCTTCTTGAAAAACCAAGCCCAATCCACCTTATTTTATTTATTAGGTTTCAAACAGTACCTCAGGTATTTGAGGCCATCCTCTAGGGGCTTCGTAGGATAAGGGAAAGTTTCTAATGCCATAGAAAGAGCTTGAGTTGTGGTTTCATTGCATATCAAGATTGGTTTATGGGCATTGATAATCATACCTGTTGACTTGCAGGAGTCCATAATATATTTCATGGTCCTAATAATCTTGCATATGCCTTGTATGCATAGCAAACCATCATCCACAAATAAGAGAGGTAAAATATGTTCAATCAAAAAATAAAATACCCTTGAAATTATCATGTCAATAGCTTGTTTCAATGTACATTTCATAGCTTTTATTCCATAGAAGCTGAATTCTATGCAATGTTAGATATTTTTGTTCACCCTTCTAAAATTGCTCCGACATCATTCTTTCATTTTTCTCAAAATGGTATAAAACTCCACATTAACATCTAATTTTGCCAATAATATGTTTCTTACATACCTAATAGCATGTCAGGGCACCTTCACTTTTAGAACCTTCACAAATTGATTTTTATTTTTAAAATTGTACCCACAAGTCACTATTTTCCTGGTTATTACACTTCGTATATCTTTGGTCATAGCAAATTTCAACACAAATTTATATCAGTAAAATATCATGTGTTCATTTAATCGTAACCAATATAGATCCATCTTATGTATGGATCTAACATGAGCCTAGAGGGTGTAAACTTGTTTAGAGTACAAAATACAATGTGTTATTTTTCATTGTTTAAATTATATTTTTGAATGCTAAATAGAGTATATATAGGACCAAATAAAAATTTTAACCATAAAAACATATTTTTTTTTCTATATATAGATATATATGAAGTTGATATTGACATAAATTAGTTAAGATAAATCTTCAAATAGTTTATTAAATCTCTTGGGGACTGACCAAGTTTGCCCTAAGTATAGAAACCTTGGAGCAACTAAAATATTGTTAAAAGGCTATTTGTAGAAGCCTGTGATTAGAAATTTTGGAGGAGAATGAGGTATGTAAGATGGCATCATATTGGATCTTAAGTACAATGCTAATTAATGTTTTCAATAATTGTTAGAAGGTAGTTTCAAGAAGGCCTACGTTCAGTGACATTGGAGAAGCAATGATATTAATAGAAGACAGTTTGAGAAGCTGGTCTTGCAAGAAAATCTGAAGTTGCAGAGGACCTTGTGAGTAGTAGAGGTAGATGTGCTGGAGATATAATATATTTGCGTGTATAGGTGGAAAAGAACCTGCTAAGTGTTCGAGGTACATGGACTGAAAGGGTTGTGGTCAAGTGCTTCTTTAGCACGTCAAGTGTGTATTGTTCAAGGGAATATTGATGACCATGTGTTGTCGACATCAAGCCCTAGTATTTTCCTTGTATTAGGGCTAATTCTAAGGGCCATGATCCCTAGTATGGGAGGCCTATGTTTCTTGTATTAAAGTTGTAATATAACAAGTTTTGGGTTGTGTAAATTCCTGTGTACTTCATTGATTCAATGTTGTACATGTTATGCTGTGTAAAGTGCTTGGTGTTGTGGCATTTTAGTCTATTTGTGATTGTGTTTTAGACATATACCAAATTCTAAAGTGTTAAGAAAAAATCAATAGGGAGACAAAAGGGCATTTTTTGAATAGGTGTGTTGTGGATTCTTCTTACTGAAAGCATAAATACATCTGATAGGACCATATTAGCCTCAAACAAGGAGTACCTCCCATGTGAGGACCTTATTTCCAAGAACAAACCAAGAGGATATTTTCATTTTGAGTGAGGCATTGGTTTTCTGCAAGCCCTTCCACCACCAAAGTTTCTTCCTTTCGAAGTGATCTTCTACCCAAGTTTTGTAGGCTAGTTCTTCCATGAAAGCTCTTGTTGTTGGGGTTTTTTGACTAGCAAACTGTGTCATATGTCTTGGGCTTAAGAGTGGCGAAATTGTGTAATAAGAGTGATATGTACCACTTCCATTCCCTAGCCAATTCCCCATCTAGGCCAATAGTTTGAGCCGACTTCCATGCTTCTCTACATTTGGACATCAATATCCTATACAATAGATTAGATAAAATAAAACTATTTGCAACCTCCTGGCACTCTAACAATGCATGAGTGATCACATAATCATCACCTTCCCCATACCACATATCCCTTCAAATACAAACTTTTGATCCATCTCCAACTTTTCATGCAATACACTTCCCCAATGGAGGGAAGGATGCCACCATTGTTTTCCAAAAAATTGAGCTCTTGGTGGATTTATTGGGAAATATGATCCATTTAGTGAAGGATTGGCCATTTAGATATTTTCACTTAGTGACTCTAGTCTAGAGAGAGTCTCCTATTAGTTTCCATAGATTTCTGCCTATGGAGCTTTAGCAAAGAGATATAGGTTTTTGAAGTCCTAGACCTTGAATTCTTTTAGAGTGGCGAGCTTTGTTCTCCTACCAAAGTATGTGAGGATTTGGTCTTGCTCTAGTCCATTAAAAACTATAACTATAGTTGATGATACCTTTGGGATCATTGCAATAGAAAACCAATATATTGGTTTGGTTTCTAATACAGATTTCATAATAATGAGACAACCTCCTCATGGCAGGAGGCAATAGGTTTAGAGAGCAATGCAAGCTTTCGCCTTCTTAAGAAGCCAAATCTACCTTATTGTATTTATTGGGTTTCAATTAGTAGCCCGTGTATTTGAGGCCATCCTCTAGGGGCTTTGTAGGATAAGGAAGAGTTTCTAATACCAGAAAATGAGCCTGAGTTGTGGTTTCATTGCATATCAAGATTAATTTCTAGGCATTGATAATCATACATATAGACGCATTGATAATTATACCTATAGACTACCAGGAATCCAAAATAAATTTCACAGCAATAATCTGACACATGCCTTGTATGCATAGCAAAACATCGTACACGAATAAGAGATGTAATATCTTTTCAGAATTGGAAAAGAAAATACCCTTGAAGTTATCGAAAGATCCGTATGATTCCAATAGCTTATTGAAGGCTTTAGTAACCAATAAAAAAAAGTAAAAGGAAAAGAGGGAATCCTTCGAAGAGCCCTCTTGAAGCACTGAAAAATCTAGAATGACCCCCATTTATAAGGGCAGCAAAGGTTTTGTAATGCTCCCTTCAACGTACATTTGTTGGTTTTTTCCCGTGCAAGCCGCATTCTCTGCAATGCTAGATATTTTTGTTCGACTTTCTAAAATTGCGCCGACATCATTGTTTCATTTTTCTCAAAATGATAGAAAACTCCACATCAACATCTAATTTTTTCAAGAATATGTTTCTTACAAACCTAATAGAAGGCCAGGGATTCTTCACTTTTAGAACCTTTCACAATTTGTTTTTTCTTTTTAAAATTGCACCATGGCACTGTTTTCCTGGTTATTACACTTCGTATATGTCTGGTCGTAGCGAATTTCGACACAAATTCAGATGAGTAACACACACTGCGATCAATTAATCGTAATAGTTACTTACACGTGCACCATTATAGTTTTTAATGAAATTCGTACCACAAACTCCAAAACTTAATATGTTGAGATAACACCAATAATTAGTCTTCAAATTATAATTTGGTTGATCTTCTTGTTAAATATATCATTCTTTCAACAATTATGTAATTACTAATAAATACATTTATTCCAAATTTAAAAACTGTGAACTTTTACCAGAAAAACACATTTTTAAACCTTGTGCCCAATTAGTTATGTCCTAATTCCATTGAAGTAAGTTCAACTGCTAAAAGAAAAAAATAACAAAATCAAGATAACTTTGAAACACCATTTTGAATAATGACAAAGATAATGTGAATTCTCCATTGCTGCAGCTCGATGATACGTCGCCGAATCACATAAGGTTCCGGGGAGACATGGTATTATAAGTAAAACAAGGTCACATAAATGCTTTCTAAGACAGAAAACATCTTATTATTCTGTAAACTGGCAGTCTAAGTACCACCGAGACTCTTTCGGATTTGGCTCACCTCCTGCACACTGATGGCAAATGCCTTGCTCAACACTTCGTAAGGAATGGCAGGAGTTGAAGCGAAAGTAGCCAGAGAGACGATCGCAGTACCCGGATTCTGACTGTTGAAGGCGCTTACTATAAACGCAGTTATCTTTCCGATGTTTTGGAGGTAATGCACGGCCCCCTTGGGGAAAACGAACACATCGCCAGTCACGAGCTTATGAGAGAAGAGTCTGTTGCTGGTATCTACGAACCCCACGTTCAATGCCCCTCTCACTACGAAGATCGTTTCACTGCCTCGGGGATGAATATGGGGAGGTATCGCAGACCCCGGGGCCATATCTATGCGACCCATCGATAATCCGAGCGTGTTAAGGCCCGGCAGGTTAGCTGGGGTCGTAACAATGACACTGAACCCCAAGGGATTGTCTGATAAGTTCCCCGGCTTGCGCAGAGCCGACGTCATGAAGTGCTCAGGAGAAGCTTCCATGGGATTCAGACATGGACTCCCGTTCATGAAAATAGAAGACTTTGTGTCCGCCACACAGAAGTCCTGCAACGCCTCCGGATCTGCATGGACACTATTTATTACCATCAGAGAAACAAGGAGAATGCCCACAAAAGCCCTGCAACATGTGGCCATGATGATCAATGCATTGAAGGCCATTGCAACGAGGCTAACTGCTTTCGAAATGGAATGACTTCTGCCTCTCTATATATAGAGCAGATAATCATATCAGATCTTGGATTTCTACTAAGTTTTAGTGACTGGGTCTGCTGATTTCCATGCCCTTTCAGGCTCTCCGTGTCGTTCACGAAATCTAGATGGCTGTAACATGCAGTCAAGGCCTCCATTAATATTCTTAGTCTTTTGTTATCCTTAAAATCTGCGTTGGAGATATCCATGGGTTTTCAAAGTCATATTTCTCTATGGTCGTGGGATTCATGGTTAGTGGGCAATGTGCCCATTTTCTAGCGTTGGAAGTGTAATTTGGCTAACAAAGTTTGTGCCAGCTTAAATATTTTTTATTGCCTCTCAAAGGAAGGTGTGTTTTGCTTACGAAGGAAGTCAGAATTCCATATAAGAAGTCAAATCTCTGATCTCGATTTAGAGTTTAATTCATTTTTGACTGATCTAAAAAACCGTAAATCAGTTTGAGTTTAACATTGTTATTAATTTGAATTTAGATTAATTTGATTGTAGATTTTGCAAAGTAAAGTTGATTGTTTGGCCAGGATTATTAATTTAGAGTTAAATTGATTTTTGATTTAAGGAAAATTTTTAATTTAAGTTAACATTTTGATTAACTTGAATTTAGTTTGATTATGTTGGGTAAATATTCTAAAATTTGATTGATAAAAACTAAGGCTATTATTTCACTAGGATTCTCTTTTTGATTTAGAGCTTAATTAAGGAAAAACCCAAATTAGGTTAACATTGGGATTAGGAAAAACCCCAAATTTAGCTTTTTAATTAGGCAAAACCTTAAATTAGGTCAACTTTGTGATTAATATGAATTTAATATGATGATAGATTTAGTAATTATTTTAGAATTATATAGACAAAAGGGAAGTTGATTGTTTGAATAGTATTTTGTTTTTTATTTAGAGTTTAATTGATTTTTGGATGATGTAAATAGAATAAAAATAAAACAAATCTAAAATTATGTTCATATTGTGATTAGGCAAAATTCTGAATTTAAGGTTTTAGTTAGAAAAAAAATTAAAGTAGGTTAACATTGTGATTAAATTGGATTTATTTTGATGGTATATTTAGTAAATATTCTCAAATTTCATAAACGAAAGGGAAGTTGATTGTTCCACAGACTTTTGTTTTTTTATTTAGAATTTAATTGAGTTCTGGATGATTCTAAGTTGAATAAAAAGAAGAGAAAACCCCAAATTAGATTAACATTGTGATTAGCCAGAATTTAATTTGATAGTAGATTTCTTAAATATTTAAGAATTCAATAACAAAGTGAATTTGATTGATTGGCCTAGCTTCTGTTCCAGATTTAGAGTCTAATTAAGGTTTGAATGATCTAAGTTAAATAAGAATTAGACAAAACCTCAAATTAAATTAACAGTGAAATTAACTTAAATTTAATTTAATTGTAACTTTGGCAGATATTCTAAATTTTATGGAAAAGAGAAAAATTGATTATTTAACTGAGATTTACTAAAATTTCTATGTTTTTAATAAAGATGCATTGTCATCCTCTCTCTTAGATGTTTTTTGTCAAATTTAAAAGTGGAAATAAAAAATTTAAAATATAAACTCTCCACAATCTAAATACCCATAAAAATTTTAATAATACTAAATTTATATATATCATAAAAAAACAATTTAAAAATAAATATTTTGTCCAAATTTTTGGCAAAAACTCCAGAACCTCTGATTAGGCAACGCCCATAACATAGTCAAACTTGAGAAACAATATCCGTAACCTCAGGCATTGTACTGAGCATGGCGCCTATGTTAGCATTTCGAAATGAGAACGTTTACATGGACATTAAATTCGCATGTGGAATAGACCGTGAGATGAGGCTACTGGCATGGGATTGTGGAGCTTTAACGACTATATATGGTGGTTTTTCGAGGTTGAAAAGAGGTTCAAATTCCAACTTTGTGCAAAAGCCAAGTGCCAGCAAAACCCTAGAAACCCAGAGGAGTATTATATTACGTGACGACGTGGCCGATGATTCTATCTCTCTTTTGCAGTCACCAATCACGATCATTCTCAAATCTGCTGTAGCCACTTCCTCAATGAAAATGAAGACAACACATATATGACTTCAATTTTTTAATAATCCAGCTTTCTTCATATTGATATGTTATGTTGGAGGGTAAGTTTTTTGTTTTTGTTTTTGTTTTTTAGTAAAATTATTCTGTTTCCGAAGTGTCTATTGAATTTGAGGTTGAGAAATAGGCCGGATTTTCAAAAATATAAGAATTTGAATAATTTTTTAAATTTTTTCAAAATTTTTATATTAAATTTTT
Source organism: Pinus taeda (assembly GCA_000404065.3). Taxonomy (NCBI): domain Eukaryota; kingdom Viridiplantae; phylum Streptophyta; class Pinopsida; order Pinales; family Pinaceae; genus Pinus; species Pinus taeda. Next base: position 65,716 of record APFE031483243.1, on the reverse strand, counting down.
GAATATATTTTTAATTGTGAAATAAATTTAATATTATAAAAAATTTATTAAACATCTAAAATTTAAAATTTAATAATCTTAATTTAAATTTACAAAAATGCCAACCAAATTTTATCAAAAATCTTAACAAAATTTACATGATTTTCAAAAAAACAATCAGCTCAGAGTACAGCGTTTCTGTAAATCTTGATCGACTACAACCAGCACTGAAGCACCGTGTATTGATTTTCTCAATGTTCTCGCGAGGCAAATAACTTTCAGTGAATCAATGCCACTTGTCTATGCCATTTTAGTGGACTTCTCGTTCTTCGCAATTCTAATAATTTTTGTTAAATTTTAGCGCAAATTCTAAACATGTAGAAATTTTAATGTTGGTTGATATTGAAATCTTTTTTAGAAAGAAAATCTGGATCTATGACTTCACCTCAACTATTGAACTTAATTAATTAATATGATTTTGTAAATAGTTATGTATTAAACCTTTTTAGTAACATTAAAATTATATATTTTTGAAAATATCAAATTTCTTTTACTTTTAATTATTTTATTTCTCAAGTGAGGATGGAATATTTTTATTACATTCTTTTCATAGTTGGAACTAGTGAGTGATCAAATTTGAAACATTCTTAACTTTTTTTTTTAAATCATATATTCACTCTTTTTTTTTCATATTGAAAAGTTTATATATAATTGTATTTTAATTGAAAAGAACAAATGAAATACACACTTTATTAATAATGTTTAATAAAATATTTTTCTTCCATATATTAATAATGTTAGAAATACGTAGGCAGGCTCGTGAAATTGTTTATTTATACAAAAGAGAAGTAGGTAAGAGATTTCTATCTCAATAAATCCTCGATAACTTATTAACGAAAATTAAAATTATCACCTAATTAATTATGTACGGTACGAAATTGAAAGATTAGTTTAACATTTCCCCCCTAATTCGAAGGGACATTTGACATGTCAAGTAACATTTTGATTTTTTAAAACTTTTCAAGTTCCAATGCTTTTCTAAAGATGTCTACGATTTGCTCTGAAGTAGAACAATGCGTCAGATGAAGGGTTTTGGCTTCTACATGATGTTGAATTAAGTGATATTTTGTGTTGATATGTTTGGTTCAATCATGGAATCTAGGATTCTTAGCCAATTGAATTGCATAAGTGTTGTCAATAAAGAGAGGCGTTGAAGTCTTTTGTTTCTCCTACAAATATTCAAGTATTTTTTGAAGCCAAATGATTTCTTTGTGGCTTGAGTTGCAATAACATATTCAGCTTTAGTTTTAAAAATAAACATGTACAAATTTCTTTTGTGATCTCCAAGTGATAGTTGTTGATCCAAGATTCTTCAAATAAGCAGAAGTAGACACCCCACTCTATTTATCACCATCAAAATCAACATCCGAATAACCAGTGAGATGGAAGTAGGAGACTTTAAAACATTTGATGCATACAACTGAGTTCCTTTTAAATATTTGAGCACTCATTTTGTTGTGATCTAATGACCTTCACAGGGTTGATACGTAAACCTGGAAAGTATTCTTACAACAAAAGTTATGTCAGGATGAGTAGTAGTAAGATAAATCAAACTTCCAATAAGTTGTATGTACTTTGTTGGATCTTCAAATGGACTTCCTTCATTTGATGTAAGCTTTAGGTTGTGCTCCATTGGAATCGAAACAAGATCTCAATCCTGCAATTTACTTAATAATTGTCCAATATACTTTTTCTCAGAAATAAAAATATGCTTAGTTTTTTTAACAACTTCAATTCCTAAATAATAATGGAGTAAACCCAAATCTATCATATCAAAAACCTTTTGTACCTCCTTTTTAATAGATGTTATATAATCATCATTGTCCATGTGATAAGAAAATCATCAACATAAGAAACGAGATCTACAACTGATCTTCCGACTTTCTTGACAAATAAAGTTGCATCATCTAGGTTGAAATGATTATAATTCAATTTGAGAAGATGCTCCATTAGTTTTTCATACCATGTTCGAGGTGCTTGTTTCAATCCATACAAGTATTTCACCAATTTGCATACCTTCTCCTCTTTTCCTTTAACAAAAAAAACCCTCTTGTTGAAACATGTATACATTTTCTTTTAGGTCTCCATTAAAGAAGGCAGTTTTTACATCCATATGATGTATTTTCCATCCTTTTTGAGGTGCAAGAGAAAATAAAGTTCTAATAGTGCCCCATTTAGCTGTAGGAGCAAATGTTTTTTGTATAATAACACCTTCTTTTTGTGCATACCCCTTTGCTAAAAGTATTGTTTTGTACTTTGCAAGTGAACCATCTTCCTTATACTTAATTTTATAAACCAACTTACAACCAATGGGTTTGATGCCAACAAGAGGATCCACCAACCTCCAAGTGCCATTTTTTATGAGAGGATCATACTCCCTTTGGATTGCATCTTTCCATTCATTACAACTAGTAACTTATTCAAAGGTAGTAGGTTCATTGACAAGAGGAAAATTAATTCACAAGCATAAGAACTATGAGAATTGATACCTAAACTTGAAGTAACATCACCTTCTTTTCCTTTATTCTGTTTAGTAGAACTTCGTGTATCAAATTCATCAGATCTTTTTGGAAATGTCTTGATCTTTGTTGATTTTCATAGTGATTACTATTGTACCTTAAGAAACCAATTTCCTGGCTATAGAGAAATTGTTCTTAAGACATTAATGAATATTATTTATTGTCACTTATTTGTCACTTAGATATATGTTTGTGTTCTCGAATGAAGGACCGGGAGACTTGTTTTTTTTACTCTTAATACTTAGGTGACAAGGAAATATCATAATTCCATTTGATTAGCTGAATATGAATGATAAATGAAGAAAGCTTGAAGAAGTTAAAAATAGTATGCTGTTGTACGTGAAAACTACTATCTTTAACTTAGAAGAATTATGAAGGTGAGAACTGAATCATGGAAAATATGTTGTTTAACACAAAACCTACTATCTATGACTCTTGGAGAAGTTAAAGATAATATGCTACCTTGCACAGAAACTACTATCTATAACTTAGAAAGAAAGGTGAAATTTCAAGTACAAGAGTGCTCTTTTAAGGAACTTTAACTTTGTCTACCTAAGCAAATAAAGACCTGCAACTTCATTACCATACTTGAAGGAAGAAAACATAAGATGGCACATAACAGAGAAGTCACAAAATCATACCCAACAAATGCATGGAAACTTCTAATTCTTCATTAATCAATAATTATATCATGAATACAATGACCTTGTCTCCGGGTTCTCCAAAATTCGAACCCTTTCTTTGTAAATTTTCATCTTTTTTTACATTGTGGAACAGTTGTTGATTTCTGAAACTGCCCAAATTATTTAACTGTTTCTCTAACTATCTGAAGTAAAAATTATTACAGAATTTTACATAGGGTAAAAGACACCTCAAAGGACATTAAATAACAGGAAAATAATTGAATTCAGAAGAGGATGATAATTGTTGGCTTACTTTGTTAATCCGCTGCCGAGTTCCTCTGTATATGCCTTAATGATGTTTAATTCACTTTAACCGTAAAGAAATGTGTTTGACTTGTGTAAACCTAGGCTTACATATGTATCAGGCATTTAGATTGGCCAAAATACAAAGAAAACACACCTAATTTCCTTCCTCTTCAGATTCAGCTCTAACACTGATTTTCCTCCTTACACAATGAAATTAACGCAAACCTTTGATTAATTGTGAAACTGAAAAAGAATTAAGTCTGCTTCATAAATCCATTGGATCTGCCTTTTCAACAGTCTTCTGACACCTTTACGGACTCGATTAGACATAAATATGCATTTAATAATTCATCGGGTCTGAAACCTATCGCAATTGCAATCAGTGCTTTATATTGGTGTATTAACCCAAACCTTAACAATCTGTGATATGGCAGACCCGCCGAAAGTATAAAACATGGTATATATATAGCAGGTTCGGATCACTGTCACAAATCGCAATTGGCATAAGTCATATACATATACAAACGTTATGTAATTATCGCGGACCTGACAGGAGAATTAAACATAATATATGTAATATCGGGTTCGACCATTACATATCGCAATCGGCTATATGTTATTGTAGACCCTTCGGCATTATAAATGTAATATATATCTTTCCGGGTCCGTCATCGCAAATCACGATTGGTGGAACCCATATGCATGTATATGAGGGAATATATATATATATATAAATATATATATATATATATATATATATATATATATATATAATATAGAGTTGATCAATATATACTACTTATATATGATTTGATCGATTGCATAGTGACCTTGGCTATATCGGGGCCGATTCTTTTATACTTGTTCCTTTAGCGGTTCCGCTATGTCATTATCAATTCTTCCTCTTGCTTTTATCTTTATTTTTTTTTTGAAATATTATCAAGTTCTTTAATGAAAAATGAATACTACAAGCAACAAAAATGCATGTTACAACAATTACTATGGTTTCTCATCTTGAATAACAATCTATGATCATGTAGAAACAATGCTATCATCCACTTCCTCTTCAATAGAAATATTATTATCAAAAACATCCATTTTTTCTTCATTTCCAATTGAAGATGGAAAATTCAATGAAGGAAAATCTGTGGACTAATCTAGAATGGGAATCCCCCCTTCAAGGTGTAGAAGATAATTATCCAATTCATATTAAAAAAAATTCAAAAGTGAATTGATCCAAATGACTGAGTTGTCTATCAATAGTGGAAGCATATTTAGCAAATTCAAGAAAAATTACATCACGTGAAATTATAAATTTCTTGTTCTCCTCATCATACAACCTATAATATTTGGAAGTAGTAGAATATCCCAAGAGAATACATTTGTGACTCTTAACATCCAATTTGTTGCATTGATGTTTAGAAATCAATGCATAGCATAGAGAACCAAAAACTCTAAAATGTTGAACAGCAAGATCTTGATGATTATACCACATTTCATAAGGAGACTTATTATTGATGGTAGAAGAAGGACAATGATTGTGAACATAGGCTGCAAAAAGAACTGCTTCTCCCTATAACATCAAATTAACATTCTTAAAAAACATCATTGATCTCACCATATTTAGCAATGTCCTGTTCATAACCTCTACAATGCCATTTTGTTGTGGATTAAAGGGAACTGTAGTTTCATGTTTGATTCCATTATCTTGCAAATACTTTTCAAAATTATGATATGTATTCACCACCATTATCAGTTCATAGGGTGCCATTATTAAGTTGATTTTCTTTTGTAATCCTTTGATGAAAATTCTTAAAAGATGAAAAAACCTAAAACTTTTCTTTCAACAAATAAACCAATGCATACTCATGCAGTCATCAATAAAAGTCAATAGATACTTACTATCATTGGAAGATTGAACAAACATATGATCACATAGATTGAAATGTATGAGTTCTAACTTTCCAAAAGTTCTAGAAGTAGAGCTATAAAAACATTACTTAGAATGCTTACCCAAAATGCAAGCATCCAATGACAAAGTTTTCTTGGAATTTTAAGAAGCCCTTGAATCATAGTTTATATTACCAAAATGAGCATGCCACAACAAACTGGAGACAAAATATCACTTTATTGAGTGAAATGAGAAGAATTGAATGTAGAAGATGACGTTCCTTTGAGTTTCAAACTTTGTCTTCTTTGACACCAGTCATAACAAGAACATTATTAGATGTTCTACGAAGTTCAACTATACCATCAAACATATGTATGAAATGCCCTTGCTACCTGGTATGTATCAGAGACATCAAATTTATTTGAAATTGAGGAATGTAAAGGATATCATGTAAAATATAATCAGTAAGTCTCGATATTTATAACCATATAGATCGAATTCGCAAAGGATTTATTTGTGATCTATCAACAAAATAAACCACTGCATCAATATCATCACTGTATGATTCAAAAAAATATCTTCTGAAGGTTATATGACAAGTTGTTCAATTTTCTAATATCCAAGTGTCTTTCCAATCATATAAAGTGATTCTAAATACATCATTTATACTAAATTTACTATGTGTAACAATATAGTAGATAGATTCAGGTGGTTTTCCATTATGTGAAGGTTTCTTCTCTTTCTTCTCACTAATAGTTTCCAAAGGAATGCGATAATTAGGGGCATTATGACCAACTTTACCACACCTATAGCATCTAACAGTTTGTTTATCATTCCATAAATGTTTTTGTTGCCTCTCACCTTGATGATCATTACGCCCCTCCCTCTAAATTGTTTCTTACCATGACCTCTACTACTTTTTCCATTCCTAGTAGACTCTCCTTGAGACTTATGTTTTGTTTGTCTAAGACATAATGTCTCAACATTGAAATTGGGAAGTGACTCTTTCTTTCCAAAGTCCTCCTCTCTCTCAACAATTTTGTTTAGAAGTTTTTCAAATGCAATTGTTTTCATTTGTTCAATAACTTGAAGAGATTTCGTGTAGTGTGAATATGTAGGGTATAAGGCTTTAATGAATGAAGTGAGTTGAAAATCAACTTTAACACCATTAGACTCAATATCATGATAAATGTCTCTAATCTCTGAGGCCAACTTCAATTCCAAATTAAATAATTTCTTCAATAATTGTATGATTTCCATCTCTGAACGTGAGTCATGAAGATCTTTTAATTCCTTCAATTCTTAAAATGTTGTGGTACTGGAAAGAATATGTCGAATAACGTCTTATGTTATGGAAGAATAAATCAAAGAACATTTCTTTTTTTCTTTACTCTTACAAATTGCAAGTTTTTTCTCATGTTCAAGTTGTTCTAGTTCACGATTGTCCTCTCCTTCATAAACACTATAACACCCCACCCCACATTTAGCCATTTTTACAAGCTTACTAGCATAAACATGATCTGTGAGTTACTATGCATGACTCGACCTCCAAGATTGTGTTATGGAAATGGGGCCTAACTCACGAACTTATTCAACACTTCCTACAACACTTAGGAACACCTGAGCACATCTTTAACAACTTGACTTCACTAGTGACCTTTCCACCAAGTCTAGGCCATTCCTTGATCTAGCTCATAGCCTAGCTGCACACACAAAGGGAAGTCAATGTGGCTACATCCTTCCAACATCATGGATGACCCATCCCCCCTACGGCTTTTAGTCACATGGATGACTCAACTTCATTGCAACTAAGAAAGAGGATTCATATATTAAAGATTTGGTTCCAAAAACTTAAGCCAATAGTCATCCAATTGCCCAAATCCTTCTAAAACACTGTCATTAACATGTACAAATCTTCATGAACTTTTCTTGGCTTTGTTCTTGCTGAAGCTTGTCATATACATGATAATCATTTGTCCAAAAAATTCATAAAAATAGTACCTGTAAGCCATGAATGCATATCTATATACAATGTATCTTTAGTTTCATATTACAATGATTAAGAAGGCTCACAACCATCTCAAGCTAGCTGCATCAAACACTAGTTAGAATTCATATAACCATTCAATATGTTGTTAAACCATTAATAAGATCCATAAAAATAACACATCAAATAGCAAGAATGTACCATGTCTATAACCATCATTTAGCCAGAATGAATCCATTACAAGCTAGTCATAAAATCAACATAATAATGAATACATGTTATCATTGATCTAAAAAAGAAATAACACATAATAACATATGGATAAAGCCAACCAAGTCAGGGACTTCCACGTACCACTTGACCATATATTGTACTGAACCAAATCTCTCTTTCAACAAATCACCCCTGTGCCATATTTCAAGCATGAATGTGGGATGACATGGGATAACCAAAACAAAACCAATGAGGGAATATAGAGGCTAAACAACCTAAACCCTTAACCACAATGATTCCACCTAAATTAGTCAAGAAATCACCAAAAACAAACATATTTGGATTCCTAACACTTTCTTCACCATACCCAAAGGAATTTTCTTGTCTCCACCCACCCATAAAGAGTTCCAGGAGGAAACCATCTCCACCCTCAACCCTTGGGAATTTCCCTATGACCACCTCAGCTAGGATCCAAAATCTATCGACAATCCAAATCTATCGACAAAGTAATTTGATTACGTTTGAACTTCTCTTAAACATATCAGAGACACATGATAACTTGGCAACATTTGACTAGAAAATAAAACCCAAACCAACTGAAGACTTTCAATTAGGTACGGTCAGCTGAGTAGAAAATGGATTTCCAAACCCAGAAACGAAAGTGATGGAGTGTCAGTTTCAAGAGTGACATACTTCCTTTTACAAATTGAAAAAAAATATTCTTTCTCATTTTTCCCTCACCATTACTGGCAAGTATCTCTTTAATTTTTACAAGCTTTAGAAGGATAACATATGCTTTTCGTGTAAGCTCATCCTTTGGACAAGTCCTCTAAAGTATTTTTAACGAGCCCTAAGAAGGATTGATTTGATCCCATCACGCTTAACGATTCCTATATTGTTTAATATTTGAGTCCAGTAAATGGGTAACTCAATGTCATTTTCATGTTTAAAGAGTTTGAAAATACACGAAAAGGAAATTCGTTTAGTTCTTTTATTGTAAAATTTTAACAAGCCAGGGGAAAGTAAATCTTGGTGTTTTTCATCTTTAGGGAGTTAGGAGAAAAACACAAGTAAACTCTACATTTTTCTTTTTCATAATTTTAGTCCCTCAAGCCCGAAAAAGGATAAAATATTGTAGGAGAGAACTCTATTTACCATGATTATTCAACATATACCTTTTTCATAAATAGTCTAGTTTGGTCCATAAAAGGGGTAAACTTATACTAAATAGACGGTTGTTCATTTACTTTTATGAGTTTGGACAATCAAGTGCTCGATGATCTTTTAATTTTTAAGGAGTCTGAAAAGAGCATAAAGAGAACTCCATGGTTGCTCTTTTTCGTAAGTTTTAACGAGTTTGAAAAATTGATAAAACTGTAGTCAATACCAAAATGATTTGTTTCGGTAATTAATGTGTAACATGCCCACTTAAACTCGAAATAATGATCTCTACTCAAAAAATAACATGAAAACATTCTAAAACTGGATTTGAAAAAGTCATAGGAAACAAATATTATTTATTAACCCTAAAAGCTTATATAAATCCCAAAAAAGTAAAAAAAATTCGCCATTTGTGTTTTTATCCTTTTGAGAGTGATAGAAGTCATTTTTTACTAGAAACTTCCAAAGCAGATTCTTGGCAAACCATTGGATGAAATCATGATCCGTCTCCTCTAGGTTAATGGTATATCTGAGCTCTTAATTTTCATGCCATTTATTTATATTTTCACAGTAGATTTAGGTTTTTTAGGGAATGCCTTTCAAAATTATTTTCGCTCATGATGTGTGTACGTTGTCGTTATCAAGCTTGCACACATTAAATTATTTTTTAACGTTACGTGTGCAGTTTCTAGGAAAGAAACCATGCACATGCACACTGTTTATTAAATTCGGGTGCATATAATGTCAAGGGCAAGAAAATAATGAAGAAAATTCCTAAATTGTTTGCCAAATCTCTCCATAATTCATTCTAGTGATATTTAATGTTTAATTACATAATTTCTAACCACAAACATGAAATGGAGAGAACCTGAGCACGAAGAGCAAGATATAGTTTCTCTAAACAATCCAATAACCATACATGCTTAACAAATTTTTGTTTTTACAAGTTTTTTACCATTCCAGGCATGAAAGCCCAATTGGACTTGCTAGAATGGATGGTAGGCAAGTGGAATGTTCAGGAAGAATGTTTTATTGTTGGGGCCTGCAGAATTTTCATTAATACTGATGACATTTAATTCCTAAGTGGACTTCCACACCGTGGGGTGGAAATCAACCTGTATGGGCATAACTGACGTGGAAAAGCACCTTCATCTACAACAAGCACAGATACAACATTATAAACTGTTGACTCCATAGCCCAATGGATACAAGGCACTTGGTCTACAAGTTCTCTACGTCCCATAAGGGGAAGCAGTCCCCAGTTGTAGCCTATGTTGTAACATATTATTATCAAAGGAAATGTCACATTTTTTTTTTTTTTTAATTTGCTAAAATATACTAGCTTCCTTTAGTCTTCTCCTTTCCTTGGTGAATGTATTCATTTAAATATCATTCCATAAAACCCTTTCCATTTCTAGAGGATGCACAGGCAAACATTTCAAATCACTATTTTGAATTTATTCTTTGAAAAGCATGGATGACTACAATGATGCAACCATATGGATATTATGCCGTCACACCTTATCGTGACTATTTCTCCCTTATAAGCCTTTAAAGCTCCATGCCCACATATACATATCAGAAGCGTAGTTTGGTGCTTTTCCTTTAAAAATGGGACCACTTAAACTATCGGGGCCATTACACTATCAAAAGTGTTAAACATTGAGTTTAAGCCTTCAGAAGCAGTAAATCTATACTTTAGCTTTTAAAACCCAGGACCATACCTTTTTACTGTAATACATAGAAACACAAGAAAATCAGACAAAATCTTGCTTCAAACACTTTAATCGGAACTCAAATTTTATATTTCCACAACTATAATTATTGGTGGATCTGTCCTTTGGTCCATAGCTTTCCTATTGCACACTCTGATCACTGATCTCCGATCGACTAATCTCCACCATTCATTCCCTTTTCCAATCCAACGGTCCGCATTTACTTTGACTATCCAACTGGGGCATCAATCTTCCACTGTTGATCTGCACATAGTTTATCCGACGACCCACATCTTATTTCAAGCGGACAATTAATACAGGAATTAATCGCCCGATAAAGAAGTTTCCCTGTTCACCTTCATGTTATGTGTCGAATGGTGAATGGAATCGACTGAATGTCCTTCAATACAGCTTACGGCTTTTCACTCACCCTAAAACCACTTCACTCTTGCGAAATTGCTTCCGTGATTAAATGTTAACAATTGATCGTGATCTAATGGCTATGATTTAATCGTGCAATCACAAGTAAAAAGTTCACTTGTCAGGCGATGTCCGCTCTAAAGCGCCGATCCGATCAGTCTTTTAGACCCGATATGAATATAAGCCACCCTTTATAAAATTTCAAGTCTGGATTTCATATCCAACTGTGTTTTGCGACGATTCTTAGTGTAAACTGGGTTTTTCACTTGCGGGATGAAAACTATGTAAAAGATACTTCGTCGACCAGCATCAAACAATGATATTGAAAATTAGCCCTAACTTCTATCAATCATATGCTTTTAGGTGTTAAACATAATAAAACCAAGGGATAATCACTCTATTGAATGCAAATGAAACAAAAGCTCAGTGAGGGTTTTCGTGGGCTCGATAATTGATAAACACACACACAATATCATTCATTCAACATAAAAGGATTACAAAATCTCGCCTTGGCTGATTACACAAGTTAAAAGATCTTTGTTTCAATTACAATCCACACACTATTCTACTCTCCTGAATCTTTCCCCTTTGGCCTGATTCTTCAATTAGTGGCCTTTGTTCCTAATCTACCTATAGGCTTAAAATTCCCTCGTGAATCCTATCTCTCTGTCTTGAATCCCTCTTCCAGAAAATAAAGGGAAATACATATATGTCCTATCTAACAATATCCTTCACAATTGAAGGGATATACTACATATTTAGAAATCAAATCCTATCATAATCTAAACAATTCTAACTACTTGGCTTGATCTCCACGCAGGGAGGATCAATTTCCACTTATGCCCAATTCCGTTCAAAATTAGGCAACAATATACTTTGCAATTAATAAATTTCAATAACCAATTCTTCCTCCAAACTTTCATTAGCCACAACATGTGACCACACCATCATATTGTTGCATAGGTCTAGATGCTCCTGTATCAGACTCCCAAGGTTAAAAATAATCATGATCTCCTAATCATGTGCTTTTGATCTGTGTCCTCTTGGATCCCATACTTTGTTCGGTAGTCTGTCCTTGGTTACTCTTGTTGTTGGTTGTTGTTCTCCACGTCTCCATACTTTATGTTGTAGTGCTCCACTAGCTATGCTTTCACTGTCGGTTGTTGTCTCTTCCATATATCTTACTGCTTTTTTCTCATCATCATAATTTATGTCAGTCTTCCACACTTTAATTTGCAATTTACCATTACCTTCACCTATATCATTCTTTCTACCCAATCTTCCTTCCTTGTTTTTTCTTCTTTTCAGTTTATTGGAATGTTGTTGTATGAGTTCCCACAACTCATCAATTTATTTATCCACTTCACTTCTCAGATGATGAATACTATCCTTGTTAAGGGATAAATTCCCCTAGGGTCTTGGGTTGATACCCTAGCAGATCAGAGGTTATCTACAAAGAAAAACACACATTCCACATAGCCATGATGCTAATATAAACAAACTGTATGAAGAGAGGTGCACCTGGGGGTCCTTTGTTTGGGAAGATCTAGCAAGGGTCCAAACCCTCTTGGAGTTTATTCCTTCAACCTACAAAACAATCAATTCCAGAAAGTACAGCAGTATATTGACCAAGCATCATAAAGAAATCATCTTCATAGCATATTGAAAGGTAGTTAGTTATACAATTAAAACAACCATTCATATGTGAATCATAATATTGATATCATGAACATAAAGAAGATTTATATCAGGAACCAGATAAGTGTTTCTTTTATTATAGATAACTAAAGTACAAAAAGGAATGATTTCACTTGAGTCTTCCTTCCGCAGGCTCCAGGTGGAACTATCCTCTAGATTCATCCAGTCTCAAGCCTTCAACAAACTCCTTCCATGACTTACTCCAATATATCTCAAGTAGTAGAAAGACATCATAACACAAGGAAACAAGGGTTTCCTGTAATGGGGGAAGTGCTGGAAGCACAAGGATCTTCAGGCTTGGTCATGGATAATCTCGCCAGAGTGATCTTTCTCTCTCTTCCCCTCCCTTAGGCCTTCCCATTGAAGCCTTTTATACTTCTCGCAAAGTATTTTTTTAGTTGGGAATTCATTGGGAACAGTTGGGCCACAGGCACTAATAGGTAATCAACAGGTAAAACCCATGATCTCCACCCAAAATCAAGGAGATTTAATTTTTTTAAGTGTTTTAAGACATATACGTGGATTGGGTGTACACAGACCCACATACACACACGTTTAGCTCAGGGCAATGTCGCATATAGGGAGCAAAACATTGTTTTTTAAATATTTGGACCAGGTCTGGAAGGAGGGGTTGCCCTAGGCCATGGGTGCAGCATCACAAACATCAAGAGTGAGATTTGGAGCTATAATATATGCCCCCTAATATATGAGGTCAGAAGGGGTACATGATAACCGAAATGTATTAAGCAAGTGCATGGAAAGGAAATCTATCAAAAACTGAGAAGGACTTCACTAGAGTTTAGCCTACCAAGCCACAAAAGGAGATCAGAAAGAAACATTGTCTGAGGCGGGCATACCCATGCTCAAAGAAAGTAAAGCATGTCCGCATATCAAGTACAAGCGGATCCACTAAGTATACAAATATAAACACTGGAAGATACATAATGGATCATCTGATCATGATCGAACAAGTACATGTTCTAATATCACATATAAGAATGTTAATGATGCTGAAGGATGAAGCAAATCACTGATATCAAAGACTGATCCTAAAAAGTACCAAATGAACATGATGGAGTAAGATGGTACTACATTGCAAAATCAGGTGCCATCATATAGAATGTCGCCATGAATGACTGCAACATATGAGGTGAAGTGGTATCAACTAGCAGCAATCGGACAAATTGTCAAGTGAACCAATGAATGTTGATGCAACCTCAGGTCTTCACCGACTGCCGTGGTACATTTCTACACCATGGGAATAAATGATCTGAAGTTGACCATGTGAGAAATCGTTTGATTACTGGTCATTGATGTATACCGTTAACAAATGTGAGACTACTCACCGATAATGATAATGAATGTCAAGGTACCCAGTACAATCTAACACGTGTGAATAGATGAGTTGAAGTCGAAAACCTGTAAGAATCTATCAATCAGGAGACAGTGATGGTTTCCCACTGTCGATAGCGAAGGATCTGCCACTAATGATTGCAAACCCTAAGGTACTGCCAAATGGACTCTAGATCTTTGCCACAGAGCAATGAGTCATAGTCGATAGGGAAAGATCCACTAGAAGGAAGGCATTAAGGCATTCTTCATCAATCTAGCGCAAGTGTAACCTATAGGCCAATAATGTGGAGGGAATCAGATGAAAAAAAATGTAGTAACCCGACCAAAGCACATTTCCAGCATACACAGGATATGGCTAGCGAATGACAGAAACCCTTTGAACCAACCAATAATGAAAGCTGACACAGAGGCGATTTATCCACCAAAAGGGTCAAATGGAAACCAAGGTACTGCACGAATCCCAATGTGTGATAATGCAAGCTGATGTCGAACACAAGAGAAACCACTCAGGGAAAGACCTATGATACTGATTGATGTTGAGCACAAGGTGACCTATCAATAATGAAAATAGGGCTAGGGTGAAGCTCTAGGCCTGTCCTCAGAGCAAGATGTCGTCGCTGATAAGGACAAGACCCACCAGCAAGAAGTCAATGGGAACCTTCTCAAACCGGCACGAGTAAAGGACCAATATAGCTGATGTGATGATAGACAAGACAATGACAACCAGGGATGGCCAACTAAAAAATGAGTCAAGAGACACCACACAGAGGCCGACTCAAGCTAACTTCCCTTGAACAAAAGCACGACTCAGTATGACTATGTAGCAACATATGATGACTCTGTATAAGTTTGTTGCGTAGGAGGCACGAACAAACCCTTCATATGATTGGAAGAGATAACCAATCAAGGGAGAACTAACTCACTAACAAGGTTACGACATACCTAAGTCAAACTAAATCCCGCCCAAATAGAGGAGACTTTGTTTTGAGTGCTTTCTTCAAGGGCGACACGGCTGACTCTAGCTGCCTTGTCTTGTTCTCGCTCTTTTTGGAATATCTAATTTTTTTGTCTTTTTATTTAAGCTGGAAAAGGAATAAAAGAATGCTATAGTACAGTGGAAAGAACGAGTGTCAGTGAAACAGATGATCTAGATCCTGGGATTGGAACAATCCTATGCTCAATGCAGGGAGGTGAAAATTGGTCAAAGACACTCAAAGGTGTGATCCTTCCACGGATCAAGGTGTGTCAAGTTGTAGAAATCAAGGGCATGCAAGTTTAATTTGTAGTCGTGATGGTCAAAAGTTGGCTTAAACACGAGTCCAAGTGAAGTCGGCTCAAGGCAAAAAGGTGTAAATGGTCAAAATGCAATGCAGCAGTACAACTCAACACAAAGGAACCCCTAGGGTATAAGGCCAGAATGAAGCGAAGAAGCAACGAGGAATGAGTCTTCATCACATAAGTCATGACGGGACTACAGAGGACTTCTGAGTAGGCTACTTAGATCGAAGCAACATGGGCAACAAATGTTAGTGAGGTGCTAACTATGATGCCCCTCAAAAGGATGGCTCTACCACTGTGTCATGATTTAAAAATCGGTGAGTGAAGGTGGTTTACGAACCATAACACGATGGGGTCGACCCTATGGCAAGTGTATCGACAAATGGAGGCTAGTAGGCATAATGCAACAGAAAAATGGCTTCCCTAACCTATATGCCAATGAGAAAACGATACCCACCATGATGGGTTAGCAGTCATGGAACCGTCTCGAAACTGTCGAAAAAGCATCCAAAATGTCCTGAAAATCAAACCATTCTTGACATTCCAAGATCCCAAGTTAAAAGTTATATGAGACACAATAAAATCAAGTTCTGAAAAAAAATTCATTTTCAAAGCCTATAAAATAGTTTTTGGACTCACCATTTTGACCATTTGATCAGAGCAAAGGAGTTGAGCAAAAGGAGCAAACTTTCCCATATGCCAAATTCAACCTTTCAGATCCTTCCAAAATCACTAGGTAACCCTTAAACTTGTCTTGCATTCAATTGTGACTAGTTTTAGAATTTTTAATTTAAGTTTTACCGTTGAATTTTTGTCAAAAATTTCATCACGGCGTATACATGGGTTGGATATATGAAACCCGCGTACATGCAGGCCCTACACGCGACTGTGTGTAAAATGGACCCGTGTATACACCGCGAAAACTTCAAACAAAAACACTAATGGTCTAAATTCATTTTTTCTTCAGGATGCTAGTCACTTGGAGAGAAAGAGAGCATACCTTAGGGGATGATGAGTTTATGAACGATCCTAATGCTTTGGATGCCTTACGGGGATGTGGTTTGCTAAAGTTCTTTAAAATGCCAAATATGAAAGAAAACACTCGCCTGCTCGAAATGCTCATTCACTACTAGAGCATCAAGGATGACTTGTTTATGATTGACCAGATGCCACTCAAGATAGAGATTGAAGACATTTATTTCATCACAGGCCTTTCTCAGAGGGAAGAAGTGGTACATTCTAAGGGCACATCATGAGGCAGTGTCTCGATCGAGGACTACGTACATATATATTTCCTGGGACATCTAGAAAAGATTGGAAGTCAAATTCCAATCAAACATGTGGAGAATTTATCATTGAGGATAATCTTGTTCACCATAGCTGGAGTGAACGGATCAGCTTCTTTGCACTAGGCATCACAGTTAGCCATGAGCTTGGTAGTAGACTATCTCACCACCGTATTTGACTAGTGTACTCCTCTTCTGGCCAACCTGAAAAGCCAACTTACTTCTATCAAGAAAGGGAAGACCAAAAAATTCGGATACTGAACCATTTTGTGCTCTTTCTTCTTTAAGAGGGTCCCTGCACTTCATCCTAGAGTATCGGTTTCGATCAGCACCCCACAAGATCCATGAATGGGCAGGTGGGCTGACTTGGTGAAACATCTAGGAGGTGGTGATGTCCCACAGACTGCATTCGACGATGACTTCTTCTCGTGGTGGGAGCAGCAAATCATCGCCATAGATGACTACCCTTATGCTGGGTTGGAATTCCGAGGAGATCCCGATCTAGTATTACCACCGACTGCAACATGGGGCGACATAGGTGAGTGTTTTTTATTTTATGAATTTTTTGTGATTTTTCAAATATAATAATGAATTTTGAAAAAATATTTTTGATAGGATTCAAATGAATAATATGATGATCATGTTCCAGATATTGGGCTGGTGTGACTAGATGGGTTCCCACGGCATGGACATCGCGGCCGAGGGGCCGAAGAAGCAACTGCAGATAGATAGCGACTTCTACACACATTTAAGCGGCACTTGGTGAGACTAACTCACTGAGTACTGATGGAGGCTATAGAGGATCTCCCTATAGATATGCAGCGTCGTGTGGTTGGCATGCCACGAGACTGGGTTCACACTCTTAGGCGTGTGGCCAATGCAGTAGTTGCCTACTTAGCCACTCATCCTGAGGTAGGGCATTAAATGTATTGGACATGATTATCGACATTTGAGTCCCAATTTTGTATATTATTTTGGACACACTTATGTACACTCGATATATATATATATATATTATTATATTATATATATTATATATATATTATATATATTATATATATATATATATTATATATATATATAGAGTTCAACTTTTTGATGTTTACTTTTATTGTGATGAATGATTGATGTGCCAGTTTAATGCTTGATTATTGATAGAATTAGCTAACCAATTATGAGATCTTGGAATGTGCAAATAATTAATATAAGTAAATGATATTTGCAACAACCTCACCCTTAAATACTGGTGATATAAACATGGATCCCCTACCCGATAAATACTGGTGATATAAACATGGATCCCCTACCCGATAAATGTTATTCAATTGTGACACTATCAATTGTGAATCAAGATAGACTACCAATGAATTGATTTCATAAGAAATTACTTCGAATAGTAAATTAATGACGAAAGTATACTCAAACATATTATTTGAAGCAGGACCAATGCATACTCCCCTTGACACCATCAACTGACCAGTTTGATAGTAGAGTATCCAAGCTGCAGAAGCGAGGTTTCGAGTGTGCTGACTAGCACCATTGGTGAATCCAAAATAGACCAAATAATCCATCAACACCTATCACAGTAGACAAAAAAGTGTCGATATCAAAAAAAACTCTTGATAAAATATGTACAAATATACAAAATGTACAAAGAAGCCATTTCCTAGTTGCTACTTAAGCAAAGTACTTCTTGAGGTAGAGCCCATTTCGGGGTTACACCAACTTGTTTCCTTCAAAATCGATTAACTCATACACCCATTTTTCTAAAAAAATTTTAATTATGAAGGGACCATACCACATAGGCTTGAACTTGCTTTCCCCCAAGGCATTCTTATCTTGGTCATAGACCAAGACAAGGTCGCCTTCACAAAAGACTCGAGAATGGACAGCTTTATCATACTGAGTTTTAACCCTTTTCTTATGAGCCTCACTTATTGTGGCGGCATCTCAACGCTGCTCATCGAGATGTTCGAAATGAAGGAGGCGCTCTTCGAGGCTAGAAGTCTCTAGAAGGAGCTCAACAACTAACTTAAGAGATTGAATTTCACATTCAATAGGAAAGATAGATTCCATCACATAATCTAACTGAAAAGGTGTAAAACTTGTAGCAGTCTTTACGGAGGTTCGGTATGCCCAAAGAGCCGGATACAACATAAGATGCCAATTGGATCGATTTTTGTTGATTGTCCTTTGCAAGATAGTCTTAAGGGTTTTATTCACTAACTTGACCTGTCCATTGGCATGAGGATAATAAGGAGACGAATGTTCTTACTGGAAACCCAATTTGAGAGCCAATTCAGACATTGATTGATTTTAGAAATGACTACCATGGTCAGTGACAATCTCTCTCAAGATACCAAACCTTGAGATAATCTAATTAAAAAGGAATAATGCTGCTATTTCACTATCGTTTTTATAAGTGGGCATGGCCTCAGCCCACTTTGTGAAGTAGTCTACAGCCATGATAATGTACTTGTAATTCACTGATGAAGGTAGATTACAAGTTGTAAAATCAATACCCCACTTACTAAAAGGACTGACAGCAAAAATGGAAAAAAGAGGATCTGGATGTGCGTGCATCTTCCGAGTACAGATTTGACAAGGGTGACAGTATTTGACCGCTTCAACACAATCTTTGAAGAGCGAAGGCCAAAAATAGCCAGCACGCAAGATACGCCGAGCTGTAGCAAGCCCTGAAAGATGATCACCACAAGATCCACTATGGCAGTCATTGAGAACTGTCTCTGCTTCCTCTAGGGTTAAACAACGTTGAAGGATTGAATCAACCCCTCGACGATATAATGTGTTACCAATGAGAACATAATTTTTAGCCAGGTGACGTAATTTTCGGCATTCATCCTTAGAGAAAGTAGAGGGAAACTTCGAAGTCTGGAGATAGACAATGATATCTCCATACCAAGGGTCAAGTGAAGAGATGAGGAATAAATGCTTGTCGGGAAAATTTTCCTCATAAACAGTATCCTCTCCACAAGGCAGCTCAGAAATTAACTCGGAAAAAACCATGGATTTCTTAGACTTGGCGAACAAGAACTCAAGATCAAATTCTTGTAAAATTACTATCCATCGATTATATTTTCCCCCAATCACTTGCCTACTGAGGACAAATTGAAATGGACTGACTGCTGCTAAGACAAAAGTTTTGCGTAGCAAGATATAATGGCAGAACCGCTAGACAGCATGGACAGCTGCCAAGGCCAACTTCTCAACATGATAACAGCGAAGTTCAGGACCTATCAAGCCTCGGCTCAAATAATAAATCACATGCTCTATGAGAGCATCATCTTCCTGAATGAGAACCATACCTATGGTTGATTCTGCTGCAGTGAGATATAAATGGAAATTCCTACCATAATCAGGTGGACTCAAAAGCGGGGCAGAGACTAATGCCTTTTTCAAGGCATCAAAAGACCACTGCGCAAATTTGTTCCATACAAATGGAACTCCTTTCCGTAGCAAATGCATAAACCCTTTAGTGATCTCGGCATAATTCGCTATAAACTGTCTTAAGAAATTAGCCTTCCCTTGAAGACTTCGAAGTTTCCAAATCAAGGACGGGGGAGGCAACTGAATTATTGCCTCTACCTTGAAGGGATCAAACCTAATCCCTTCATTTGACACAATGAACCCTAATAACTGACAAGATGTAATCGAAAAAATGCACTTGTTGGGATTCAACCGGATCTTGTAAAAATGACATCGCTCAAAAACCAATCGAAGATGACTAGGATGATCAGTTCTCTTTCGAGAACGAGTAGCTAGATCATCCAAGTATGCTTCGATGATATGTTTAATGTCATGGAAAGCATATGACATGGCCCATTGGAAGGTAGCTCCAGAATTTTTGAGACCAAAAGGAATCTTTCTTTATGCAAAGGTACCCTAGGGACATATAAAAGTTGTCGTATGCTGATCTTTTGGATGGATAGAGATTTGATTATAACCGGAAAAACTGTCCATGAAGGAGAAAACCTCATTACCCACACACTCATCAATAATCTGATCAATGAATGGTGTGGGGTAATTATCTTTGGGACAAGCCTTGTCTAGGTCCCTAAATTCAATGCATAGTTGGATTGTTCCTTGCTTTTTATCCACAGGGACTGGATTAGAAACCCAATTGGTAAGAGGAACAGGCTATATGAAACCTGCCTTGAGCAACTTCTCTACTTCAACTTTAATGGTTGTTGCTTTCCTAGGATTAATCAGTTGAAGCCTTTGACGAACCAGTTTGGCATTTTCATATGTCTTGATCTCATGTTGAACTATGGATGGATCAATGCTAGGCATTTCTTCATAAGACCAAGCGAATGCATCTCGAAATTCCTTAAAAAGGTTGGTGTAAACTTGAATTTCTTCAGGGGAACATTCGGCTCCAATGAAGAGATCCTTGATCATGTTAGGGTTCCTAGAGATGTTTATAGATATCGTTTTTGAAATCACCAACATATTACCTTCAGCACAAAAGTGTGCTGGAGCGAAAGGATTTGATATCATACAAACATCACTAATAAAGAGCTCGGAGAACCTAGATTCTACTTCCTGCAACAGAGGAAGAAAATATGAACGATGGTGCAAGTCTTCCCAAGGTCGATCTACACGCATCATCACTTCTAGGATTACTTCTTCGGATGGTAAAATCGTATCTAAGCAGTCCATAGCAGAGGTAGAATCAAGGGTCCAGGCTGGGGCCACATCACCATCTAACTCCTCCTTAGAGAAAGGAGTAGAATGGTTATCTGCAGAGTTAACAATAGACTAATATCTAAGCTCTGCTGCAGACATAGGAAATGCCATTCCACTGACTTGTCCTTCAACTAATGTGGTTGTAGGTGAAGGCAAGGTCCAAGGGTCTGAAAAATAATGAGTTAAGAAGAACTCTTCTCGTGAAGACTCCTTGGATGATGAAATGACATTGATTCTAGCGATAGGAGAGGGAAAATCAAAGGTACCCATCAATGAAGAATACATCCCAACTCCTAGATTCTTAGTAGGCGGACAAGGGTTATCCTCTAAAGGAATAGTAGAATCTGAAGTTGCCCTAGGATCAGCTGGGGAGAATCCAACTGATCAACCTTAACAATTTTCCCCTCATGAGGAAAGAAAATGACATGAAAAAGAGTCGAAACAACGACATCCATTTCATATACCGAATTCCTTCCTAAGAGGAGATTGTAATCTGGCTTGGCGTCAATGACTTCTACTTCGATATTGATGACCTTCCCCCCAACACATATGGGAAAATCCAAGATAATCCCATGCATCTTGTGAGAATGTCCATAAAATGCAGTCAGGAGGGTGTTGACAATAATACTGAGAGGGGGGGGTGAATTAGTATTATCTAATTCTTTTACCAAAACTTCCTTATTTATACTTTGAATTATTTTTGCATACCAATACCATAAATAATGAGCATGAACAAGAAAAGCAGATAGCCACATCAAAGAACACCAGATATAAGGTGGAAACCCAATGTGGGTGAAAACCACCTGCTGCAATATGTCTCTATCTTCTTTCAAATTAGAAACTCCTTTTACAATGATCTTGTACTGGTGCAGTCCTT
>APFE031483243.1:0-28640 GCA_000404065.3 Pinus taeda | reverse complement strand
TTAGTGTTGTGAAATAAAAGAAATAATTCATGATCTCATACATATAATAGCATGATGTAGACATCTGTAATCTTAAGTTACTTCTAAATATAATTGAACATCCTTCAAAATAGCTCGCACATCCATAGCCTTGTTGAGTTTATGCAATATTCTCCATAGCTCAATGATCAACCAATTATCCCCTTTATTTGCTCCAATTAATGGAAGGGCAAGAATCACATTTTCTTTTGGATTCTCTTTCACTCTCTCTATTAAATAATCAACTATAATAGTATTGGTTGCATCATATTGGGTATGCATTTCCCACACTTTTTTCAATGATTTAGTGTGTATAACTTTCGTTGGATTGTCAATGACCTTATGTCCCTTTCGTAGTTTATAGTCTTAAGCAATCCACTTAAACACGAGTTTATCTTGTAATGTTTCTGAAACCAACTTTTTTACAAACCTTTTTGTGCTTTGTTTCAAAGTTTTGATCCAAATTCCAATGTCAAGAGATTCATTTTTGAAACACATTTCAAAAAATGATTTTGTATGTGGATGAATCCAAAATATCCTCTTTTTTTTTTTTATAATTGTGTAATCAACATCAACTCCCATTTTCTCAATATGCCCTTTGTTTGTTGCTTCATCATCGATGCTATGATATAAAAATGTCCTTTAGTTCAAAAATAAGTAGTTTCTTTTCAATTATTTTGGCTACAACACAATGGAAATTATATAGTCAAACCATTTTATCATGTTACAAAATTACTAAAAAAATTGTTGAAACGATACACTTACCTTGAGTGGTTTTTGCACTATTTATGGATGAAACAACAATTTATTTTATCATGTTGATAAGACCTGGAATAAACATATTAAACCTTCAATCAAATACCAATTTTACTTCTTATTAAACCTTCAATGAAATACCAATACCAAGAAAAACATTAGTAATGCAACCTTTAAAAAGAAACACACACACACACACACCTTTAACATTATTTCGATGGTTAATTTTATCCTTTTTATTTGTTCCTATAATAAAAATATAGAACGTTATGGTAGTTACAAGCTATAAGACAAGTTATAAGTATTTGATATGACATTATCTTCATATTTGTAACGTTGCACCTCATCATCATCTTGGTTACCTTTATTTCTTTCCATATTAAACATATAAAATATTTTGGATTGTGAAAATGAAAAGAATGATTAAATAACAAGGAAAACGAGTGGACAAATTATAAGTACCTGATGTTATATTTTGTTCTTGATTAAAGGTTTGTTTAAGTTTCATTTTATCATTGTCTTGGTTCTCCTTGCTTGTCACTATAATAAACATAAAAAAAATGTTATAAATTGTGACAATGAAAAAAATTCATTAAACAACTATACAAAAAAAGAATCATCTATATCGTCCATAATAATATTTTGGTCTTGATTGTAGCTTTATGGGACAGTCCCCTGGTCATTATATTCATTCCCTTTATTTCCAACTATAATCAACAAATGAAATGATATGGATCACAATAATAAAAATAATAATTTAGAATAATAATAAAATAAAAAAAGAGAGAGTTACAATGATTAATACCCATTTCTATCTCCATCGTTCCATGGTCATTGTCTTGATTAATTTCATTCATCTCATAATTCCCTATAATAGTCATCCAAAAATGTTATGAATATGGAAATGAAATAAATTGAAAAATTATTAAGATAAAAAAACCAAACAAATTATATACCTGGTATGATAACTTCTTCCTCTCCTCCTTTTCCTTTTGTTTCCATATCCATACTTTTTTCAACAACATAAGCACTATGTTGATTATTTTTTTCTTCCCACTTTCATCCTTATCTGTTTTAGAATCTCCATCATTAGTCATTTTAGTAAACACTTTGACAATTAAGAAATATGAAAAAAATAGTATCCAAAGTATTATAAGAAAAAAACTAAATGAATAGTAGTACCTAAATTTTCCAAGAAGTTAATGGATCCCGAATTTGATAGTTGAAAATATTTGTAATTGTTGTACATGATTGTCCTTTGTGACTCTGTTTGCACAACACATGAAATTCTTCTTCCATATGTACAACAGGACTTGATTAAATGTTTCCCCGCATAAAGAGAAATAACCACTTTTGCATCACTACATTGTTGGTGTTTTTTCACTAAGTCCATCCAAAAATCACAATCTCTCTCATTTTCATCAAATGTGTCTTCAAATGTGTGAGAGTATTTTATAGCCTCCAAATTTTTTAATTCTAAAGTATAGAAATGTATAGTAAGAACTATATCATAACTATAATTGTTTTGGGACTTATATTCATAAATTCCACTAGTCATTTTATAATTGAACTTGGAGTTCTTTATGGAAATTTCCAAAGATTGGCGTACATCATCACAAAACAAAATTTCTACTAAGGGAACTGTAGTAAAGTCATTCAACTCATTTTTTTCGATAAGAAATCGAAAAAAATCAATATAATATCCCTTGTGGAAGTTTTCCTTTTTCAAAGTGAGTGTATTGAAAATCACAAGGTCAGTATGTAAAATAGGTTGCAACTGACATGGAAAAGAGTGTAAAAGTGTTGACAAAAGATTAGGGCCCCCAAAATGACAACCAAATTCAAAATTGTTATCAGCATGTTGAACACTTGTTGATCCATTTGCCATTCTATCAAGGACTCCACATGCTTGCTAAGAAAGAGGCTCTATCTTTGTATTGCATCTTCCTTTGACATAAGTAGACCCCTCCACCATGTCGTAAAAATTGATAAATATGATATCATTAATTTCATAATGCTCAAGAATGTTGAATGTGGTAAGAGTCATCTCATTCAAGTTTTGATCGTGACTTTGACAATATGTAACCATTGCATCCAATATTGTTCTGTTGGTTTTCAATTTAGAACAATAATCTTTTAATTTTCTGGCATTTGATGGATGATTATGTGGAATAGAAAACCAAATGGTTCCATCCAATAGCTTATCTGCTACTGAAGCAATTTCTTCCATGGTTAATCCCTGAAGGGGCCAAAGAGTAGCTGTTGTCAAACTGTGTAGAATATTTCTCTTGTACTTCTCAAAATCAGGTTGGCTTGGAGAACACTTTAATGTGCCTAATTGGTAACAGTTAAAAACAGTGTCCCATTTATCCCAAATAGGTTCATCAAAATATAAGAGAATTTTTTTACCAGAAAAACTTGTAATTAGAGAGACAAAGAATGAGCACAACATTTCATCATCAACCTGATAAAATAATAAATATAAACTAGTAATAATTCAATGTAAAAATGAAACTAAATAATGTGTTATAATCTAATGAGAAATCATTATAAATATAAAAAAAGATGACTTATATTATCAGCTTTAGTCATTTATCTCCAATAAAAATAGATACAATAATAAAATGTTAAATGTAAAAATAATTAAAATTACATACCTTGTCTTCAGCCGTCTTAGAACATCCAATCCTCCTTTTCTTTAATTGTCATTGGAAATTAAGAAATGCTTTGTTGAGCACACACAATCAATAAATGGAGTTTTGAAGAATACCTTATTTGCAAAATTTAATTGACAACAAATGTGGATCAGCTCAGTGGGTTCAACTCGTGGATGCAAGAATTGAGCATTACGTTTTTTATATTTTTTTTTCACTTTTTTCAATACATTATATATAGGATTTGTTAAAATTTCTTTTGCTGCTTGAATGGTATATTGACCATCAACTTTCCAAAAATTGATAGTCTTAGAATTTAGATCTGTCTCATTTATAATTTTGATAAAGTTGACCAATGGATTAGGTTCATTGATGTCAAATGGAATCACAAGAGCATCGGGTAATGAGGTTTGAAATTTTTCTAGGAATGATTTCACTAATACTTGAACATTTAAATCATCTCCTGATCTTAATTTGAACACTTTGGGGGCTTCTTTACATATTTCAACAACCACTTTTCTATTAAAGGAGTTTGAAAATAGATAACAGTGCTTGAAGGCTTCATTAATCTCATCACATTGATTTGCAAGGTTTGTTGTCTCAAATTCAACTTTCCTAATTTTTTGAAATTTTGTAGTGGGCTTGAAATCACTTTCTGTTATGTTCTCCTCTAAATCAGATAAATATACTCTTCTCAAAGAAACTAATTGAGAATCAATTTTATCATCTGGTATTTTATTAAGAAATTTACCTTTTTGTTGTAAATGAGGAAGTACATATGATGTTTTTTTGCTTCTTACATAGCGATATATGAGAACGGTGGCAATGTGTTTTAAAAGATCTACACAAATATTTAGTCCAAATTTAGAGAAGCTCTCATAGTTATCCAACTTCAACATTGAATTCTCTATCATATTTGTTGAATTAGTACATGAAGCTCCAATCAAATCTGGTCTAAAATTTGTATAGTTCACTTGACATGAAATTAATTTTACCTCATTTTCTTCAACCATTTCCACTTAAAAGTCAATGTCATTTTCATTGTAAGCATAGCAATTAATTATTATTCCTAATATTTCTAGTTCATTTACATCTATTGATCCAACTAGATACATATCAAGAAACATATTCATGGGAGCTTCTATTTGGATGTACCAATATTGCACAAACTAATTTTTATTATATGTATTGTATTTTTTAATCATTTCAAAAGTAGAAGTAGAAGGTGTTATTGATACTACCTTTTCAGTTGAATAAATTTTCTTTTTCTTAAGTGATGGTTGTAATGTTTCATTTGCTTTAGGGCCAACCAATTCTGCAAATAACAACAAAAAATTATTTTCATTAATCAAAATGAAAATATAATTTCAAATATTGTCACATAATGTTCTTATAAATATTGAAAAACCACCTAATCTAACCATTTCTAAGAGAGTGTACATAAAATATAAAACCACCATACGAGTTGAAGGAGGCAATGTTTGTATATCACTTTTTTTTTTGTTTCTTCTTGACTACTTTACTTCGAATTTTAGGCACACTAGATTCTGCAGTTTCTAGAAAAAAAATTATGGAATACATGAAATACAAATATTATTAAACAACCTCATAATACACGATTTCCATTTACATGCACAATAATAAATGAGTACATATTCTAGGCAAGTTTACTATATGACACCAAAAGTTATCACCTAGGTAAAAATGCTAAGAAAAGAAGCCACCTAATCCAACCACTTCTAAAAGAGTACATAAAATATAAAACCACCATACCAATTGAAGGGGGCATCAATTGTATATCACTTGTTTTTATTTTTCTATTCTCTACTTTACTTCGAATTTCACGCACACCAGTTTCCATAGTTTCTAGAAACAAAAATATGGAATAAAATGAAATAACAAATAATATTAAACAACCTTATAATACATGATTTCCATTTACACACACAATAATAAATGAGTACATATGTTATGCAAGTTTAGTATATGACACCAAAAGTTATCACCTAGTTAAAATTGCTTGGAAAAAAAATACCCATGTTAGTATGGGTTGTCCTCATTAAAAACCCACTCCTGAGGCTATTTCCATGGGTTTTATTAATCAACAACCAGTTATTAACACAATGTCTAACGATTGTAACAAAGTATAAACTAAAATTGTCATACCATTTAAAGAATTTGGTGTCATGTTTCTTGAACTTCCTTTTTTCTTCAATGCTTCTTTTGAATTCTCACTAGTTTCACAGTCCATGGTATTTGAAAATAAATAAAAAAATTGTATCAACGAATTTTGTATAATTGAAAAAAATATGATTTTATAAATACTAAAACTACTCCCCCATCATTTATGTGTAACAAAATGAAAAGAACAATAACAAGTGTAGAACTCACAATAATCTAATCAAGGTTAGAAAAAGGGCACCGCCAATAATTTAATTATGTTCTTTTAATCGTGAATATATGAAAGAAAACATCTGTAGGTTCCCTTCTAGCAAGAGCAAAAGAACTTTCCAAAGAAATTACATTGTGAATAAATAAAAACAATTGTAGAAGAACAACACACATCAATATAACAAAAAATTTACTCTTATAGTCATGTTAATATTAGTTTTTCTTCAGAAAAAAAAAAACAAAAACACAATTAAGAACATTTAAACTAGGAGATCATTAGATTTTCTTCTAGATCTTCGTCTAGCACAAATACAAACACATAGAAACTTTGCAAGGTGAAAGAAATATTGAATGTAATAGAATTACTTCTAACATGAAAAAAATCATATTGCCAATAAGAATCTTGCAAAGCAAAAGAAATATTTGCATCCTAGATTTATTTCTATCACAAGCGCATGGATATTGTCAAAAAAAACATTGTAAGGTGAAAGAAATCTAGCACATGCTAGAATTATTTTTAGCATGAACACATTCATATTTCCAAGAAAAAAACATTGAAAAACAAAATAAATCTGGCACAACCTAGATTTCCTTCTACCACAAACACAAACACATTGTCGGTAAAAATATTGCAAGGCAAAGGAAATGTAACCCATGCTAGGCTATATTCTATCGCATACAAAAAGATTGCCAACAAAAACATTGTATTGTAAAGAAAATCTAGTGGATGATAAATTTCCTTCTAGAAAAAGCATAAATAGAATTCCAATAAAAAAATTGCAATAATAATATTTCCTGGGACATCTCCCTGCTTATGACATTCAACCTTGCCTTTTAGAGACTATGAAGTTTTAGTCCATGCCTACATAGACTATTGTTACACTACAAAAGATGTTAAACCCTGAAATGATTAGAAGGACCTTCATATGGAATATGTCGTCTAAGAATGGGATAGTGTACAAAGATTCCCTCCTATGAAAGACATAAGAACGTTGCAAATAACAACATTACAAGGTGAAATAAATGTAATGCATATTATATTTACTTCTAATGTGAACATAATCGGATAACAACATTGTAGGGTGAGAAAAAATTAGTCTGTGATACATTTACTTCTAACACAAACATATAAATATTTCTAATGATTCCATTATACGACAAAAAAAATCTAAAAAAAACTAGATTTCCTTTTAGTGCAAACTCGAGCACATAGAAACATTGTAGAGTGAGAATTCTATCAAGTGCCAGATTTATGTCTACCACAAATACAAGCGCGTTGCCAACAACAACATTGTAGATATAAGAATTCTAGATTGTGCTAAATTTTCTTCCAACACAAACACAAGCACATTTTAATTTGAAATAAATCTAACACATGTTATATTTCCTTTGAGCACAAACACAAGAACATAACAACAATGTAAGACTAAATAAGTTTAAAGTGTTCTAGATCAACAACATTGCGATGTAAAAGAAAACCTAACATGTGCTAGATTTCCTTTCAGCTGAAACTCAAGCACATAGAAACATTCTAGAGTGAGAAATCTAGCAACTGCTAGATTTATGTCTACCACAAATACAAGCATGTTGCCAACAACAACATTGTAGAGTATAAGAATTCTAGATTGTGTTAAATTTTCTTCCAACACAAACACAAGCACATTTAAATTTCAAAGAAATCTAACACATGCTATATTTCCTTCTAGCACAAACACAAGAACATAGCAACATCTTAGGACTAAATAACTCTAATGTGAGGTAGATTAACAACATTGCAATGTAAAAGAAAATCTACCATGTGTTAGATTTCCTTTTAGTGGAAACTCAAACACATAGAAACATTATAGAGTGAGAAATATAGCAAGTGCTAGATTTATGTCTACCACAAATACAAGCTTGTTGCCAACAACAACATCGTAGAGTATAAGAAATCTGGCTTGTGCTAAATTCTTCCAACACAAACACATGCAAATTTAAATTTGAAAAAAATATAACACATGTTATATTTCCTTCAAGCAAAAACACAAGAACATAACAACATTTTAGGACTAAATAAGTCTAATATGTGCTAGATTAACAACATTGTGATGTAAAAGAAAATCTGACATGTGCTAGATTTCATTTTAGCTCAAACTCAAGCACATAGAAACATTCTAGAGTGAGAAATCTAGCAACTGCTAGATTTATGTCTACCACAAATACAAGCATGTTGCCAACAACAACATTGAAGAGTATAAGAATTCTAGATTGTATTAAATTTTCTTCCAACACAAACACAAGCACATTTTAATTTAAAAGAAATCTAACACATGTTATATTTCCTTCTAGCAGAAACACAAGAACATAACAACATTGTAGGACTAAATAAGTCTAATGTGTGCTAGACTAACAACATTGCAATGTAAAAGAAAGTCTAACATGTGTTAGATTTCCTTTTAGCACGAAGTTAAGCACATAGAAACATTGTAGATTGAGAATTCTAGCAAGTGCTAGATTTATGTCTACCACAAATACAAGCACGTTGCCAACAACAACATTGTAGAGTATAACAAATCTATCTTGTGTTAAATTTTATTCTAACACAAACACAAGCACATTTAAATTTGAAAGAAATCTAACACATGCTATATTTCCTTCTAGCACAAACACAAGAACATAATAACATTTTAGGACTAAATAAGCCAAATGTGTGCTAGTTTAACAACATTGCAATGTAAAGGAAAATTGAACATGTGTTAGATTTCCTTTTAGCGCAAACTCGAACACATAGAAACATTGTAGATTGAGAAATATAGCAAGCGCTAGATTTATGTCTACCACAAATAAAAGCACGTTGCCAGCAACAACATTGTAGGGTATAAGAAATCTAGCTTGTGTTACATATTTTCCAAAACAAACACAAGAAAATTTAAATTTGAAAGAAATTTAACAAAAACTATATTTCCTTCTAGCACAAAAACAAGAATATAACAAAATTTTAGGACTAAATAAGTTGATTGTGTGCTATATTAACAACATTTCAATGTAAAATAAAATCTAACATGTGTTAGATTCCCTTTTAGTGCACGTAGAAACATTGTAGAGTGAGAAATCTAGCAACTGCTAGATTTATGTCTACCACAAATACAAGCACGTTGCCAACAACAACATTGTATAGTATAAGAAATCTTGGTTGTGTTAAATTTTTTTCCAACACAAACACAAGCGCATTTAAATTTGAAAGAAATCTAACACATGATATATTTCCTTCGAGCACAAACATAAGAACATAACAACATTGTAGGACTAAATAGGTCTAATGTGTGCTAGATTAACAACGTTACAATGTAAAAGGAGATCTAACATTAGATTTCCTTTTAGCACAAACTCGAGCACATGGAAACATTGTAGAGTGAGAAATCTAGCAAGTGCTAGATTTATGTCTACAACAAATACAAGCACGTTGCCAACAACAACATTGTAGAGTATAAAAAATCTAGCTTGTGTTAAATTCTCTTCCAACACAAACAGAAGCACAATATAATTTGAAAGAAATCTAACACATTCTATATTTCCATCTAGCACAAACAAAATATCATAACAACATTTTAAGTCTAAATAAGTCGAATGTGCTAGATTAGCAACATTGCAATGTAAAAGAAAATATAACATGCGTTAGCTTTCCTTTTAGCGCAAACTTAAGCATATAGAAACATTGTAGAGTGAGAATTCTAACAAGTGCTAGATTTATGTCTAGCACAAACACAACCACGTTGCCAACAACAACATTGTAGAATATAAGAAATCAAGCTTGTGTTAAATTTTCTTCCAAAACAAACAAAAGCACATTTAAATTTGAAAGAAATCTAACACATGCTATATTTCCTTCTAGCACAAACACAAGAACATAACAACATTTTACGACTAAATAAGTCTAATGTGTGCTAGATTAACAACATTGCAATGTAAAAGAAAATCTAACATGTGTTAGATTCCTTTTAGCACAAACTAAAGCACATAGAAACATTGTAGAGTGAACAAATCTAGCAAGCGCTAGATTTAGCATATTGCCAACAACAACATTGTACAGTATAAGAAATCTAGCTTGTGTTAAATTTTATTCCAGCACAAACACAAGAAAATTTGAATTTGAAAGAAACATAAGACATTTTATATTTCCTTATAGCACAAACACAAGAATATAACAATATTTTAGGACTAAATAATTCTAACGTGTGCTAGATTAACAACATTGCAATGCAAAAGAAAATCTAACATGTGTTAGATTTCCTTTTAGTGCAAACTCAAGCACGTAGAAACATTGTAGAGTGAAAAATATAGCAAGTGCTAGATTTATGTCTACCACAAATACAAGCACGTTGCCAACAACAACATTGTATAGTATAAGAAATCTAGGTTGTGTTAAATTTTCTTCCAACACAAACACAACCGCATTTAAATTTGGAAGAAATCTAACACATGATATATTTCCTTCGAGCACAAACACAAGAACATAACAACATTGTAGGACTAAATAGGTCTAATGTTTGCTATATTAACAACATTACAATGTAAAATAAATTCTAACGTGTGTTAGATTTCCTTTTAGCACAAACTCGAGCGCATGGAAACATTGTACAGTGAAAAATCTAGTAAGTGTTAGGTTTATGTCTACCACAAATACAAGCACGTTGCCAACAACAAAATTGTAGAGTATAAAAAATCTAGCTTGTGTTAAATTATCTTCCAACACAAACAGAAGCAAAATATAATTTGAAAGAAATCTAACACATTCTATATTTTCGTCTAGCACAAACACAAGAACATGACAACATTTTAAGTATAAGTAAGTCTAATATGTGCTAGATTAACAACATTGCAATGTAAAAGAAAATATAACATTCATTAGATTTCCTTTTAGTGCAAACATAAGCATAGAGGAACATTGTAGAGTGAGAATTCTAACAAGTGCTAGATTTATGTCTAGCACAAACACAACCACGTTGCCAACAACGACATTGTAGAATATAAGAAATCAAGCTTGTGTTAAATTTTCTTCCAACACAAACAAAAGCACATTTAAATTTGAAAGAAATCTAACACATGCTATATTTCCTTCTAGCACAAACAAAAGAACATAACAACATTTTAGGACTAAATAAGTCTAATGTGTGCTAGATTAACAACATTGCATTTTAAAAGAAAATCTAACATGTGTTAGATTTCCTTTTAGCACAAACTGAAGCACATAGAAATATTCTAGAGTGAGAAATCTAGCAAGTGGTAGATTTAGCGTATTGCCAACAACAACACTGTACAGTATAAGAAATCTATCTTGTGTTGAATTTTCTTCCAACACAAACACAAGAAAATTTAAATTTGAAAGAAACATAAGACATTTTATATTTCCTAGCAGAAACACAAGAATATAACAATATTTTAGGACTAAATAAGTCTAATGTGTGCTAGATTAACAACATTGCAATGTAAAAGAAAATCTAACATGTGTTAGATTTCCTTTTAGCACAAACTCGAGCACATAGAAACATTCTAGAGTGAGAAATCTAGCAACTACTAGATTTATGTCTACCACAAATACAAGCATGTTGCCAACAACAACATTGCAGAGTGAGAAATCAAACAAGTGCTAGATTTATGTCTACCACAAATACAAGCACGTTGCCAACAACAACATTGTAGAGTATAAGAATTCTAGAAGTGTTAAATTTTCATCCAACAAAAACACAAGAACAAATTAATTTGAAAGAAATCTAACACATGTTATATTTCCTTCACGCACAAACACAAGAACATAACAACATTGTAGGACTAAATAAGTCTAATGTTTGCTAGACTAACAACATTGCAACGTGAAATAAAATCTAACATGTGCTCAATTTCCTTTTAACGCAAAGTCGACCACATAGAAACATTGAAGAGTGAAAAATTATAGCAAGTGCTAGATCTATGACTACCACAAATACAAGCATGTTGCCAACAACAACATTGTAGAGTATAAGAAATCTAGCTTGTGCTAAATTTTCTTCCAACACAAACACAAGCACATTTTAATTTGTAAGAAATCTAACACATGCTATCTTTCCTTCTAGCACAAACACAATAATGTAGCAACATTTTAGGACTAAATAAGTCTAATGTGTGCTATATTAACAACACTGCAATGTAAAAGAAAATCTAACATGTCTTAGATTTCCTTTTATCGCAAACTCAAGCACATAAAAACATTGTAGAGTGAGAAATATAACAAGTGCTAGCTTTATGTCTACCACAAACACAAGCACGTTGCCAACAACAACATTGTAGAATATAAGAAATCTGGCTTGCATTAAGTTTTCTTCCAACACAAACATAAGAAAATTTAAATTTGAAAGAAATATAATGTTTTATATTTCCTTCTAGCAGAAACACAAGAACATAACAACATTTTAGGACCAAATAAGAATAATGTGTGCTAGATTAACAACATTTCAATGTAAAAGAAAATCTAACGTGTTATATTTCCATTTAGCACAAAGGCAAGCACATAGAAACATTCTAGAGTGAGAAATTCAGCAACTGCTAGATTTATGTCTACCAAAAATACAAGCACACTGCCAACAACAACATTGTAGAGTATAATAATTCTAGATTGTGTTAAATTTTCTTCCAACACAAAACACAAGCAAATTATAATTTGAAAGAAATCTAATGCACGGTATATTGCCTTCGAGCACAAACACAAGAACGTAACAACATTGTAGGACTAAATAGGTCTAATGTGTGCTAGATGAACAACATTGCAATGTAAAATAAAATCTAACATGTGTTAGATTTCCTTTTAGCGCAAACTCGAGCACATAGAAACATTGTAGAGTGAGAAATATAGCAAGTGCTAGATTTATGTCTACCACAAATACGAGCATGTTGCCAACAACAACATTGTAGAGTATAAGAAATCTAGCTTGTTTTAAATTTTCTTCTAACACAAACACAAGCACATTTAAATTTGTAAGAAATCTAACACATGTTATATTTCCTTCTAGCACAAACACAAGAACATAACAACATTTTAGAACTAAATAAGTCTAATCTGTGCAATGTAAAAGAAAATCTAACATGTGTTAGATTTCCTTTTATCAGAAACTTAAGCACATAAAAGAATTGTAGAGTGAGAAATCTAGCAAGTGCTAGAATTATGTTTACCACAAATACAAGAATGTTGCCAAGAACAACATTGTAGATTAAAAGAAATCTCGCTTGTGTTAAATTTTCTTCCAACACAAACATAAGAAAATTGAAATTTGAAAGAAATATAACACGTTATATTTCCTTCTAGTAGAAACAAAAGAACATAACAATATTTTAGGACTAAATAATCCTAATGTGTGCTAGATTAACAACATTGCAATGTAAAAGAAAATCTAACGTGTTATACTTCCTTTTAGCACAAACTCAAGCACGTAGAAACATTCTAGAGTGAGAATTTCAGCAACTACTAGATTTATGTCTACCACAAATAAAAGCATGTTGCCAACAACAACATTGTAGAGTATAAGAATTATAGATTGTGTTAAATTTTCTTCCAACACAAAGACAAGCACATTTTAATTTGAAAGAAATCTAACACATGTATATTTCCTTCGAGCACAAACGCAAGAACATAACAACATTGTTGGACTAAATAGGTCTAATGTGTGCTAGATGAACAACATTGCAATGTAAAATAAAATCTAACATGTCTTAGATTTCGTCGTAGCACAAACTCGATCACATAGAAACATTATAGAGAGAGAAATCTAGCAAGTGCTAGATTTATGTCTGCCATAAATACAAGCACGTTTCCAACAACAACATTGTAGAGTATAAGAAATCTAACTTGTGTTAAATTTTCTTCCAACACAAACACAAGCACATTTAAATTTGAAAGAAATCTAACACATGCTATATTTCCTTCTAGCACAAACACAAGAACATAACAACATTTTCGGACTGAATAACTCTAATGTGTGCTAGATTAACAACATTACAATGTAAGAGAAAATCTAACATGTGTTAGGTTTCCTTTTAGTGCAAACTCAAGCAAATAGAAACATTGTAGAGTGAGAAATCTAACAAGTGCTAGGTTTATTTCTACCACAAATACAATCATGTTGCAACCAACAACATTGTACAGTATGAGACCCGGATGTGGGTGTCTGAATCGCATTTAAGAGGTTTTAACAGTCTGCCACGCGGAGAGGACAGCGGGCAGCTGTTTAGATCGTCGGAAGAGCATTCAAGTATGAAGAGCATTCATTGTATGCCGTCAAGAATGGAGAGCATTCATTGTAATTCAATGTTGCGTCCGAACCAAGCTATGAGCAGAGGAGATAACAGGATGGCGCAGGACAATTCGATAACATTCTACCTGGTTGAGTTCAGGCTGCAGGCTAAACAGGTAAGGTTTGGTTTCAAGCCTGTCTTTAGTCCAGTGCATGTGATTTTAGCCCCTCTGCAGGCAGTTGGAAGAATTGACAGAGAGACGCGCTCAGGGGCGACATGACTCTGTCGTGACACTGAATCACTGGTTGAAGAAACCAGCAATCTCAACTTTGGGATTGCTCGGGGCTCGCTCTAGGCGGTAACCAGGCTTCAATTGGTCTCTGGGCAACATCCGTCCGCAAGAATTCGTGCTGTTGACAAGAGAATTACCATGGCACCTCGATACAGAGCCACTCCTAGACGGGGGCATCACCATGGGCAAAGAGGTGGTGCAGGAGGGCGAGGCACTCACAGCCCCCGTAGAGTCTCACCTCTTGCTCGTGCTTCTCCTTCCTCGAATAGATCGGATGATTCGAGGCAATTCATTAGCAATACGGTTCAATCCGCCAGGTTTCACTATCGCCGCCGAACTAATAAGCCTATCATTTCAGCTCTGGTTACAGTCATCTTCGAGGAGGAAGATGAGGAGGAAGCCAGTGTTAAAGATCCCTCGAAGGAACAGTCGCCCTCTCACTCCAACAACTCTTCACCAAGCAGGGGGAAGGAGAATAGCTCCTATTCCCCATCCTCGCAAAGCAAACTTACTGAAGAGAGCTCTCTCACCCCTACAGAGGAGCAGGCCGAGGTTTTGGAGGAAATTGGCAGCATGCAGGATATGAAAGGGCCTAATTTAGCACAAGAACAGGCTAAGATTTCTCAGGAGAGGGCAGATACCAGGTCAATCTCTCCACAGAATCAAAGCCTGCACAAGATGCCAGATTTCTACTATGCCAACACATTGTATCCCAAGCTGTCGCCAGGCATGAAGCTGGAAGACGTTCCGGAAGGCATGGAGATTTCATGGGAGCCCCTGGACGAGGACAATGTGCAAAGCTCTGAAAATGTCAAGTAAATTGCTTTTTCCTGTTTCAGTTTGTTCTCCAGCTCTTTTTTGGAGGTTTGTTCGGTTTCGGTTGGTTGCTTGTTCGGTTTCGGTTGGTTTCTTGTTCGGCTTTGGCTTTACCTGTTCAGTTCTTGGCGCGGCATTTGGCGGTTGGAGTACACTCCAGCAAACAAATTCCTCTATTTTTGCTTATCTCTAGCACCCAGGTAGATCTTATGATATGTAACATTTTGCTTATGAAATTTCCACTCTGTGCTACAACTTGTGTAAGGGGCAGCAACCTCAGTGGAACTGTTAATTTTGACATTAGTCTGAAAGAGAGTTGCAGTCATTAATGGCACTCTCAAGGGTTCAAACCTCTTGTATATATTTTTCTCTTCTTTTTAATATAAATTAGCTTAGTCTTTGCCTAGAAAAAAAAACATTGTACAGTATGAGAATTCTATATTCCCTTAAATTTTCTTCCAACACAAACACAAGCATATTTTAATTTGAAAGAAATGTAACACATGTTATATTTCCTTAAAGCACAAACACAAGAACATAACAACATTGTAGGACTAAATAAGTCTAATGTGTGCTAGATTAATAGCATTGCAATGTAAAATAAAATCTAATATGTGTTAGATTTCCTTTTAAAGCAAACTCGAGCACATAGAAACACTGTAGAGTGAGAAATCTAGCAAGTGCTAGATTTATGTCTACCACAAATACATGCACGTTGCCAACAACAACATTGTAGAGTATAAGAAATCTAACTTGTGTTAAATTTTCTTTCAACACAAACACAAGCACATTTAAATTTGAAAGAAATATAACACATGTTATATTTCCTTCGAGCACAAACACAACATAACAAAATTTTAGGACTAAATAAGTCTAATATGCACTAGATTAACAACATTGTGATGTAAAAGAAAATCTAACATATGTTAGATTTCCTTTTAGCGCAAGCTCAAGCACATAGAAACATTCTAGAGTGATAAATCTAGCAACTGATATATTTATGACTACCACAAATACAAGCATGTTGCCAACAACAACATTGTAGAGTATAAGAATTCTAGATTGTGTTAAATTTTCTTCCAGCACAAGCACAAGCACATTTTAATTTGAAAGAAATCTAACACATGCTATATTTGCTTCTAGCAGAAACACAAGAACATAACTACATTGTAGGACTAAATAAGTCTAATGTGTGTTAGATTAACAACATTCCAATGTAAAAGAAAATCTAACATGTGTTAGATTTCTTTTTAGCACAAAGTCAAGCACATAGAAACATTGCAGATTGAGAATTCTAGCAAGTTCTAGATTTATGTCTACCACAAATACAAGCACGTTGCCAACAACACTGTAGAATATAAGAAATCTAACTTCTGTTAAATTTTATTCCATCACAAACATAAGCACATTTAAGTTTGAAAGAAATCTAACACCTGCTATATTTCCTTCTAGCATAAACACAAGAACATCAAAACATTTTAGGACTAAATAAGTCTAATGTGTGCTAGTTTAACAACATTGCAATGTAAAGAAAAATCAACCATGTGTTAGATTTCCTTTTAGCCCAAACTCAAACACATAGAAACATTGTAGATTGAGAAACTAACAAGTGCTAGATTTATGTCTACCACAAATACAAGCACGTTGCCAACAACAACATTGTAGGTTATAAGAAATCTTGGTTGTGTTAAATTTTCTTCCAAAACAAACACAAGCAAATTTAAATTTCAAAGAAATTTAACACATGTTATATTTCCTTCTAGCGCTAACACAAGAACATGACAACAATTTAGGACTAAAATAAGTCTAATGTGTGCTATATTAACAACATTGCAATGTAAAAGAAAATCTAACATGTGTTAGATTTCCTTTTAGCGTAAACTCAAGCACATAGAAACATTGTAGAATGAGAAATCTAACAAGTGCTAGATATATGTCTACGAAAAATACAAGCACGTTTCCAAAAGAAACATTGTAGAGTATAAGAAATCTACCTTGGGTTAAATTTCCTTCCAACACAAACACTAGCACATTTAAATTTGGAAGAAATATAACACATGATATATTTCCTTCGAGCACAAACACAAGAACATAACAACATTGTAGGACTAAGTAGGTCTAATGTGTGCTAGACTAACAACATTACAATGTAAAATAAAATCTGACATGTGTTAGATTTCCTTTTAGTGCAAACTTGGGCACATGGAAACATTGTAGAGTGAGAAATCGAGCAAGTGCTAGATTTATGTCTACCACAAATACAAGCATGTTGCCAACAACAACATTGTAGAGTATGAAAAATATAGCTTGTGTTCAATTCTCTTCCAACACAAACAAAAGCACATTTTAATTTGAAAGAAATCTAACACATGATATATTCCCATCTAGCACAAACACAAGAACATAACTACATTTTAGGACTAGATAAGTCTAATATGTGCTAGATTAACAACATTGCAATCTAAGAGAAAACGTAACATGTGTTAGATTTCCTTTTAGTGCAAACTGAAGCATATAGGAACATTGTAAGGTGAGAAATCTAACAAGTGCTAGATTTATGTCTAGCACAAACATAGGCACATTGCCAACAACAACATTATAGAGTATAATAAATCTAGATTGTGTTAAATTTTCTTCCAACACAAACACAAGAACTTTTAGATTTGAAAGAAATATAACACATGATATATTTCGTTCTAGCACAAACACAAGAACATAACAACCTTTTAGCACTAAATAAGTCTAATGGGTGCTAGATTAACAACATTGCAATGTAAAAGAAAATCTAACATGTGTTAGATTTCCTTTTAGCGCAAACTGAGGCACATAGAAAAATTGTAGAGTGAGAAATCTAGCAAGTGCTAGATCTATGTGTACCACAAATACAATCACATTTCCAACAACAACACTCTACAGTATAAGAAATCTGACTTGTGTTGAATTTTCTTCCAACACAAACACAAGCAAATTTAAATTTGAAAGAAACAAAAGACATGGTATATTTCCTTCTAGCACAAACACAAGAACATAAAAAACATTTTAGGACTAAATAAGTCTAATGTGTGCTAGATTAACAACATTGCAATGTAAAAGAAAATCTCATCTCACATGTGCTAAATTGCCTTTTAGCGCAAACTCTAGCACATAGAAATATTCTAGAGTGAGAAATCTAGCAACTCCTAGATTTATGTCTACCAAAAATACAAGCACATTGCCAACAACAAAATTGTAGAGTGAGAAATCTAACAAGTGCTAGATTTATGTCTACCACAAATTCAAGCACATTGCCAACAACAACATTGTAGAGTATAAGAATTCAAGATTGTGTTAAATATTCTTCTAACACAAACACAAGCACAATTTAATTTGAAATAAATCTAACACATCTTATATTTCCTTCAAGCACAAGCACAAGAACATAACAGTATTGTAGGACTAAATAAGTCTAATGTGCGTTAGACTTGTTAGCACCTAAATTTGCCTTAGGCTGGAAGAAGGCAAAATTCAAGGTAACCACAAACCACACTCAGTTTGGTAGCTAGCCCTACCAGAGCAGGAGAGGGCTCTCTCTGAGTCACACTCAGTGATTAAATAAATGAAAAGGCCTGAGATGACTTATAGTGAACTATTTATCTTAGGCTAGTAAGTGAATATGTATACAAGAAGTGATTTTTATGAATGACTATGTTTCTGGGATGTTATGGGACCACTGGACTTCAATGAATAGAGAACTTAATACAAAGGCATGGATTATTTCATGAGGCAAGGTAGGCGGAAAGTCTAGAAATTTAGTTTTAAGATAGTGCGGAATGGAGAGATTGATTTAAGAGGGTGAAAAGGGCATGGACAACATGAATCCTTTTCAATACAAGAATGAACACTGAACATGAAATTTTCTTATAGGCAGAGCAATAAAATTGAATTCTACCTTAGCTAACTTAGAAAATTTCAATGGAAATGAATATGAAATGAGCTATGAAACATAAAAAGATACATATGAAACATAAGAGACACATTTTCTACACTCACAACCACATGAATCTCATGAAACAGAGCCACTTCCTTTCATTAATCCTCTGTAAAAAATATACAACGCAAAAACAGAGTTTCTTTCCCACAACCTCCTAGAAGTTACAAGCCAACCAACCCTTTGCAAATGGTTTTCATACAATATATATAATGTGCCATGAAGAGATAAAACGCCCAAGGGTTTGGGAGTTACTCGAATCATTACAAATTGAAGGTGGAGAGCCAAACAGCAGCTACAGGTGCAACGCCACAAATATGACAAATGGCTTGGGTGGCCCTTTGCCTTCCTTTTCCACTTGGATAACTGACCATCTGGAGTGAAAATACTTATAAAACCGCCTTTGGTGCCGAACAACTAAAGTGCGTATGAGTGGGCCCACTTACAAAAAGTCGGGAAGTGAAATTTCGCGAAACAGAGGCATTCTAGGCCTTTTTTCCTATATGCGTCGCACCCTTTTCTGTATGTGCCGCGCCACTTTGAGGCCTGCTTTGAGGCACCTTCCAGAGTCCAAAATATGCCCAAGTGTGCTTGTTGGAAAGCCTATCTAGTCTACTTTCCAACCCAAGTGGAAATTTTGAATTTGGAGCTCATTTCCCCTCCAAATATTCATTCTCCCAAGACTGCTTCTTGTGTGTCAAAATAGGGGCAGTGAGGCCATTTTTTAGTGTTTTTTGCCCTTTTGGTGGCCAAGATCTTCTCCAAATTTCTTGCTCCGTGTACCAGTAGTTGTGATTTTGCATGCTGAATCCAAAAATGCAAACCATTTCTCATTTCAAGCTCCCAATCTTACGCATCGCGCCAGTGGCGTGACGCGTATAGAGAAAAAACCTGTGTGTGCCAAAAATTTGTCATGTGACCAAAATTTCCCCAAATTCCTTGAAATTTGGGTTGGAAGTCCTCTATGAAGTACTATGCTATGCCAAAGAAGCTTCAGCCAAGATTCGAAGCTGATCTTGCTCTTTTGCCTCTTTTGCTTATTTTGTTGCTTTGCTCAATTTAGCCTTCAAGCTCCTTTTTCGGGCCTTTTCGCTCATGTTCCGTGCCCTGTAATGACAAGCCATCCTCCTCAATATGGTCTTGTCCCTGTTTGTCTTCTCTAGTAGCTTCTCCAAGTGTAGATTTACGCGATCTAACCAAGACTCGCCGTCGTTGTTGATCTCTTGCTCCAAGGTAGTGAGATTGATCCTCCTCTGTTGGGCAGCTTGTCGATTTTCACGGATGCTTTGCAGCTCCATGATTGTTTTTTGGTCCTCAAGCTATTTGTTTCTCTGCTCTAGATACTTGATGACCCATCTAGCTCTCTCCATATTGAGTATCAAGTCGTGTATCTCCGAA
Source organism: Pinus taeda (assembly GCA_000404065.3). NCBI lineage: Eukaryota > Viridiplantae > Streptophyta > Pinopsida > Pinales > Pinaceae > Pinus > Pinus taeda. The sequence continues at coordinate 8,107 of APFE031483243.1, read as the reverse complement.
ACCTGCTCCTGAATGGTCATCCTGAGTTTCGCATTTTCTGCCTCTGTCTCTTCATCCTGTAAGAGGATGAAATCGATCTCCTGTACACCTAATGGCCCTTCATCATGCACGGGCTTCTTTCCCTTGTCCAATACCTGTGTAGTCGATGCCGGAAGCGAGGCCCCTTCCACCCTGGGTGGAGATAACACTCGCTTTGCTGCTGCAAACAAGTGCCTACTGCCTCTCTGATATGTAATGAAAACTGGCATGGTAGTGGTCTCATGATTCTCATGCTGATAAGAAGAACCACCCAACTCCTGCTCGGGCTCTGATAGTACCTATGGTGTGCTGAAGAAGTCACAGAAGATGAATTCCTCCCAAGAAATGCCCTGCAATCCCAACTGATAATATACCAAAATCCCGATAAGAGTGAAGTGATACACACTGTTAAGCTGCTACTGAGGGGTCTTATGCAGCATGAAGGTGTTCATCCTCTCTATATTCCTACATATGAAAAATGGGAGGTTCATCATCCTCACCCTGGTAAAGTGCATGAGCAAGCGGATGTGATAGGCATACAGTCGAAAGAACCTCCCCTCACAGCTGAAGTATTTCATGATCAATCTCATGAGCAGAGCATACTCATTTTTCAAGTATCTGAAGGGAAATACTCTTGTGAGCTCATTCAAGAATCTAGATTTGATGTAAGGCTCATAGTGTTGCCTTTCCACCTTCTTCTTCTTATGCCACTGCTCCCCAACATTTGGTATACATGTTGCCACTGATATAGCTTTGGGTGTCAATGTGAAAGTGACCCCGACCAAGGTAGACTAACCTCCATATAGATGGAGCACAAATAAACGGGCCAACTCATGATGAACTCTCACATTTGTCACCCTTTGACAAAATTCGAAACATGATAGGTGCTGGAAGCATGTCATGGCAAGAGGACATGCTTGTAACTCGGTGAGGGTAGTGGGTTCATCCCTGACATGTTTGCCACTCTTGTGGTGTCTCCTGGGAGCCTGCTCTTCTAAGGATGAGTCTCTATGTCTCCCTCTCATACTCGTAGGAATGTTGTGATGACATGACTGCAATGTGGATTGTGATTAGGCTGCCCCTTTGATGATGGTGTGAGTTTGGGTGCCTTTGTAATATTTTTTACCAAGGGGAACAATGAAACAGGGATTGTTAGGAAGGGAGTGATGAAATGGGGATAGGGTTTATAGGGAGAACTTTGTTAGGGATATGGGAGGAGTTTGGGTATTTTTATGGGGTAGGGTTTTGGGGTTTTAATTGAGCAATAGGAGGAGGGGAAAGGGAATATTATTTTGGTAGTTTTAGGGTAGTGATAATAGGAAAAAATGACATAGGGGTATAAGGGACAGGGGTAGGGTAGGAAAAATAACCTTGGCAGTAACAACACTATTACACAACCCTAGTAAAATGGTTTTTCTTTGATGTCTTCTTGTGTTTGTTTTATGGAATTTTTTTGCATTTAATCACCGGCAATAACCCACCATCTCTTTATCAAATTTGATGCACAAGTGAGTTTGAGAGCCTACCTTGCAATTAGAGGTGCTTCACAAAAGATTTGAGGGAGTTTTGGCACGTTCTAGGTGATTTATCTCTGTGCGCCGCTCCCCTGTCTGTGTGTGTTGCGCTCGTTATGGGCTTGAACGATGGGCGGGTGCTATGTGAACCACGCCCTGTGTGTGCACCATGCCCCTGCCTGTGTGCGTCGCGCCCTTGTCTTCACCTCCAAACCAACTTACCTCTTTGTTTATGCCTGTGCCTGTATGCGCCGCACGCAAAGCCTAGTGCGCCGCGCTCTGGGTGTGCGTCGCGCCCTCAAGAAAAATGCACTGTAGGCAGGCTGTGTGTGTGCCATGCTCCTGGTTATATGCGTCGCACCCTCCAATGTCACCTCCAACTCGCTCAATCGCTCACCAATGCACACGCATGCCTTTCCAACACTTCTCCAAGACTTGTAATGGCACAATGCATTTGTTTTTGACAAAAATTGGTATATATAGCCTTGGAAGAGATGGGTTTAATTTTTTCCTCTTCAAAAACAAATTTTTCTAATGTTTGAGTTTTGCACCTTTTCATTGACTTTAAAACACACTGATTTTCACTTTCCCTTTGAAATTTTAGCTTGAATGATGCAATTTTCGGCACTCTTTGCGGGGATTGCATGACAGGACATTTGGCCATGGATACCATGACTACATCTGAAAAAATCACTTGACGACTTTTTTGAAATTTTTTTCATAAATGACATTGTTTGACTTTTCTTCAAAACAGAGTTGTGAAGAAGAGTTGGAGTCTATCCACATGATGATGAAGTTGTCTGAACCATAACTGTGTAAGGGCCTCACTCTGGCCTGCATGGCTTTACTGGACATGTTCAAAGACCAAATTGATGAATTCCTAGACCTAGACCTCAAAAGGACCTTTGTCCTTTAAAGGACCACACCTTGACTGTCATGGACTTTGATGATGATTGGCAAAAGACCTGAGCCAGCAAGAGCCAGACATGAGGGGGAATCACTATAATGACCTTCTCCGTCAGATTATGGCATTCCCCTAGCGGAATGCAACTGGGAGAATGGTGTGAGACACTTAATCATGAAATGCATAAAGATTTTTGATCTCTGACGAAGGATTGACCAGACCGACTATAACAAGGCTAGCAACATTGCAACGTGAAATAAAATCTAACGTGTGCTCGATTTCCTTTTAATGCAAACTCAAGTACACAAAAACATCATAGAGTGAAAAATCTAGCAAGTTCTAGATTTATGTCTACCACAAATACAAGCACGTTGCCAACGACAACATTGTAGAGTATAAGAAATCTAGCTTGTGTAAAATTTTCTTTCAACACAAACACAAGCACATTTAAATTTGTAAGAAGTCTAACACATACTATATTTCCTTCTAGCACAAACACAAGAACCTAACAACCATTTAGGACTAAATAAGTCTAATGTGTGCTAGATTAACAACATTTCAATGTAAAAGAAAACCTAACATGTGTTAGATTTCCTTTTATCACAAACTCAAGCACATAAAAACATTGTAAAGTGAGAAATCTTGCAAGTGCTACATTTATGTCTACCACAAATAGAAGCACGTTGCCAAAAACAACATTGTAGACTTTAAGAAATCTTGCTCGTGTAAAATTTTCTTCCAACACAAACATTTGAAAATTTAACTTTGAAAGAAATATAACGCATTATACTTCCTTCTAGCAGAATCACAAGAACATAGCAACATTTTAGGACTAAATAAGCATAATGTGTGCTAGATTAACAACATTGCAATGTAAAAGAAAATCTAATGTGCTATATTACCTTTTAGTGTAAACACAAGCACATAGAAGCATTCTAGAGTGAGAAATTCAGCAACTGCTTGATTTATGTCTACCACAAATACAAGCATGTTGCTGACAACAACATTGTGGAGTTTAAGAATTCTAGATTTTGTTAAATTTTCTTCCAACACAAACACAAGCACATTTTAATTTGAAAGAAATCTAACACATTTTATATTTCCTTCAAGCACAAACACAAGAACATAACAACATTGTAGGACTAAACAGGTCTAATGTGTGCTAGATGAACAACATTGCAATGTAAAATAAAATCTAACATGTGTTAGATTTCCTTTTAGCACAAACTCAAGCACATAGAAAGATTGTAGAGTGAGAAATCTAGCAAGTGCTAGATTTATGTCTACCACAAATACAAGAACGTTGCCAACAACAACATTGTAGAGTATAACAAAACTAGCTTGTGTAAAATTTTCTTCCAATAGAAACACAAGCACATTTAAATTTGTAAGAAATCTAACGCATACTATATTTCCTTCTAGCACAAACACAAGAACATAACAATATTTTAGGACTAAATAAGTCTAATGTGTGCTAGATTAACAACATTGCAATGTAAAAGAAAATCTAACATGTGTTAGATTTCCTTTTATTGCAAACTCAAGCACATAAAAACATTGTAGAGTGAGAAATTCTAGCAAGTGCTAGATTTATGTCTACCACAAATACAAGCACATTGCCAACAACAACATTGTAGAGTATAAGAAATCTTGCTTGTGTTAAATTTTCTTCCAACACAAAAATAATAAAAAATAAATTTGAATGAAATATAGCGCGTTATATTTCCTTCTAGCAGAAACACAAGAACATAACAACATTTTAGGACTAAATAAGCCTAATGTGTGCTAGATTAACAACATTGCAATGTAAAAGAAATTCTAACATGTTATATTTCGTTTTAGCGCAAACTCAAGCACATAGAAACATTCTAGTGTGAGAAATTCAGCAATTGCTATATTTATGTCTACCACAAATACAAGCACGTTGCCAACAGCAACATTGTAGAGTATAAGAATTCTAGATTGTGTTAAATTTTCTTCCAACACAAACACAAGCACATTTTAATTTGAAAGAAATCTAACACATGTTATATTTCTTTCGAGCACAAACACAAGAACATAACAACATTGTAGGACTAAATAGGTCTAATGCATGCTAGATGAACAACATTGCAATGTAAAATAAAATCTAACATGTGTTAGATTTCCTTTTAGCGCAAACCCGAGCACATAGAAACATTGTAGAGTGAGAAATCTAGCAAGTGTTGGATTTAAGTCTACCACAAATACAAGCATGTTGCCAACAACAACATTGTAGAGTATAAGAAATCTAGCTTGTTTTAAATTTTCTTCCAACACAAACACAAGCACATTTAAACTTGAAAGAAATATTACATATGATATATTTCTTTCTAGTACAAACACAAGAACATAAAAACATTTTAGGACTAAATAAGTCTAATGTGTACTAGATTAACAACATTGCAATGTAAGAAAAAATCTAACATGTGTTAGATTTCCTTTTTGTGCAAACTCAAGCACATAGAAACATTGTAGAGTGAGAAATCTAACAAGTGCTAGATTTATGTCTACCACAAATACAATCACGTTGCCAACAACAACATTGTATGGTATAGGAATTCTAGATTGTGTTAAATTTTCTTCCAACACAAACACAAACAGATTTTAATTTGAAAGAAATCTAACACATGTTATATTTCCTTCAAGCACAAACATAAGAACATAACAACATTGTAGGACTAAATAAGTCTATTGTGTGCTAGATTAACAAAACTGCAATGTAAAATAAAATCTAACATGTGTTAGATTTCCTTTTAAAGCAAACTCGAGCAGATAGAAACATTGTAGAGTGAGAAATCTAGCAAGTGCTAGATTTATGTCTACCACAAATTCACGCATGTTGCCAACAACAACATTGTAGAGTATAAGAAATCTAGCTTGTGCTAAATTTTATTCCAACACAAACACAAGCGCATTTAAATTTGAAAGAAATCTAGCACATGCTATTTTTCCTTCTAGCACAAACACAAGAACATAACAACATTTTAGGACTAAATAAGTCTAATGTGTGCTAGATTAGCAACATTGCAATGTAAAACAAAATCTAACATGTGTTAGATTCCCTTTTAGCGTAAACTCAAGCACGTAGAAACATTGCAGAGTGAGAAATATAACAAGTTGTGATGGATTTCTCACACTCATCTCCACACTGATCTCCATATCCCTCCACTTGCTCCTCCCCACCTAGGAGATGCATATACATGTTTATAAACCACATCGAGTAAATTGTCTCTCTCACTCGTGTGAAATCCTAGGTCTTTGTAAGATTTCCCAAACTATGCAAATAGAACAAACTCTAACATTATCACCAAGAAAATAATTCCCTCTCTATGCTCACTAAATCTAGAGATAAGATGGATCTAGAGGAAGAGCTTGCACCTTGAGAAATTTGATCCCCTTTGTAGGAAATCTAAATCTAGAGTTAAGTTGAATCTAAAATGGTTTAATTATTAATAATTATAATTGTAATTCTTATTTTATTTTATTTTATTTCATATTTATGTAATTTCACTAAATTAACAAGTTTCAATAACATTACATAACATTAGAACATCTCATTCACTTTGGGCTAAAGTCTCCCATGTAATCATTCATGTTGGACTAAAGTCTCTCCATGCAATTATTTAAATTTGTAGATATTTATTTTTATTTTAATCAATAATATTTAATATAAAGTAGAAAACATAAACTTGGAAAATCCCATAATTATTATAAATATCAAGTGAATTACAATGAAATTTGAACCATTTAAAATTATAATTTTATATTTTTATTTTAGAAAAAATGTCAACAAAAAATTGATAAATAAAAACTTTTATTAAATATATGGTTATTTGATTTTTAAAAATATTATATACAATAATACATGAAAAATGTAATATAATTTCAAAAATTGTAATTTATAACTTTAAAATTAATAATAAAAAAATATTAACATACCAAATTCTTTATTATTATTAAAATTTGTAGATATTTATTTTCATTTTAATGGATAATATTTAATATATAATGGAAAGTATAAATTTGGAAAGGGCTACCCATACTATAAATATTAAGTGCATTATAATGTAATTTGAACCATTTAAATTTATGATTTTATATTTTTAATTTAAAAATAAAATAAAATTAAAACATATAATTAATTAAATTTATGATTTTACATTTCTAATTAAAAAAATAACATAGAATTAATTGAAAACATATCTTTTTAAATAATATGTAATCTTATTCTCAAATATAATAAGCAATATAAAATTGATTAGTTTGATAATTCTACATTGGGGAAAATGGTTAAAATTGTATATTTTCTCCTAACTCTTCACAAAATGAATAACCTAGTGTGAACACAAATCAAGATCAATTAGTATATAAAAACTTAAAACAAATTTAAAGAGTAATTAAATTTTCCTTAAGATTTAAGGAAATATAAGAAATTTTTCATTTCCAAACATTATTGAATTTGACCCAGGTTGGTATTTTTGGGAAAAAAATGCTTTAACAACGTAAGGTCATGGAAATAAAATGAGCAAAGGAAATGCAAAGACAAATGATGTTTATACTGGTGATATTCACAAAAGAAAGAGGATTGAAAGGGGTGCAACCTTAGCGGAAACAATAACCCAAGAATAACTATAAACAAAATGAATGTTCAACAGAAAAACAGAGACTAAATATGCCATTATTTCCTTTGCATCATCAATTTCAGAAATTTAAATCCTCAACGCATCAATTTCAGAAAAATAAATTTTCTTAAACACTTCGTATCATGTTTTAGTTAAGAAGATTTCCATTCTCACAAGTAATTTTGGACATCCAAGACTTCATATCCATACTTCATAGTTTTCACATTCCATGATCATGAACAAGTTAGTTAAGAATATTTCCATTCTCACAAGTAATTTAGACATCCTAAGACGTCTTATCCATACTTCAGACTTTTCATATTCCATGCTCATGAAAAAGTTACATCTCTTCACTAACTAATCGATTTTTTAAAAAGAAAAATACCTCCTTGAATGCCTCAATGCATCGAATTCCCACTGTTAAACATAGGGTATTCCTCTAAAGTGGAAATGGAAGTTATCTAGTTAAGAAGATTTCCATTCTCACAAGTAATTTAGACATCCTAAGATTTTTTATCCATACTTCAGAGTTTTCATATTCCATGCTTGTGAACAAATTACATCTCTTCACTAACAGAGCAATTTTTTTTAAAGAAAAATACCTCCTTGAATGCCTCAATGCATCAAATTCCCACTGTCAAACAGAGGGTATTCCTTTAAAGCGGAAATAGAATCTATCTTACCATCTCAGTCTTTGGATAGAAAGCTGGGTAAAAGAGATGTATTTGGTCTGGGATAAGTCTTTGTATAAGGGAAAGAGGTCCTCTGCATGGAGCTAGTAGAATGGAGTTACCAAAAAATCTATCATGGGTTATCTAGAAACCCCATACGAAAACATCAGAAGTGTTTTCTTATCAAAGGATGGGCTTCCACTCACAACCCAACAATTCATTTCTACCATGTATCCCTTGCAGAGGTTCTAAATTTTGACCCCGCTATATTAAAGGCTCTTTCACCTACCTTGTTCATCATATGCTCCAAGTACAAACTCAAAATACTATATGGAAGACAAATGATCCTCATGCATG
>APFE031483241.1:0-39407 GCA_000404065.3 Pinus taeda | reverse complement strand
CAATCCACGTCAAAATTCCTTCTAGAAACCTCTAGAATTAACCCAAAGTGAGTTTTTTAAGATAAAAATTGCACCTTTTGACTTTCACAGGGGTACGCACCCTCCCCTTTACATACAGAGCGTATAATTACGCAAGTATTCTAAACAAAAGGTGCAGGGCCGCAGGAAAAAGTGAGAGAAAGTGCGGAACCAGAGTTACATTGCTTTTTTGATGTCTTTCTCTCATTTCCAAAGCTTGTTTTGAAGAGCGGAGGTCTGAGACTTGCTTAGGAGGCTAGTATAGGTGGTGATAGATCCATACTGATTGCAAATAATCAAGGTGACGATATTTTTGTGTAACAAGGTCTTTGTTTCAGCCCGATGTATACCCCAGGAAGTTTGTACATCCCTCCATGCGAAGGGGTGCGGGGAGGACTTGTCCCCCTCGCGGGGGTTCAGTGGGACTGATCCCCCCTGGCTGAGGGATCCGGGGGCTAGCAGTCCCCCAACGGGGGTTTCGAGGGCAGGACCCCTGAAGCTAAAAACATATGTAAAATTGCCTTGTAAAAGTATAGTAATTTCTAGTCAATCTGAGCCGTTCATTACGTGGATGATCTGACAGTAGAACTTATGTTTAGTTTAGGGTTTTTCGCCCTAGAAGGCAACCCCTCTCTTTGTATGAGGGCATTGTATTTTTGAGGCTGTGTAATAGATGTGTATTCTTTGAGAGAGAAACAGAGAGGTGAGACTATGAGAGAAAACAAAGGATATTATAGCAGATCTACTGTAGGTTGTGTCTCTTCATTTTGCTAGATAATAGAAAGGAAGGATTGGTTGTTTAGGGTGGATGTAGCCTAAACTAGGTGAACCATGTATATATGTGTCTCTCTAGTTTTATGCATTTTCTGTGTTTATATTTCTGAAATATATTATGTGTTCCATTGCTCTGTAATATATAATCTTCTAACTTGTTTGAGAAGTTCCAAAGTTACCTAGAACCAGTTGCTACCTAGAAACATTCGTTCCTAAAAAATGAGTCTCTTTTAAGCTCTTTTTAAACTCGTTAAATATGAAAAAGTTGCCAAGCTACTGGACTCTCCAGCTCATTAAAGTAAAGGGAAGCACCATCCCTCTTCTGCATTTTAATCTTTTTGGACCTGAGGGATCATTCCACAAAAAGATTGAGCACTTGTCTTTTTTGGCTTGCTAAAGCGATCGAAAAGTCACCCCTTTTGTATTATTTTATACTTTTTCAAACTTAAGGGATTATGCTACGAAAAAGGACTACTGGTTAGCAATGACTGGGGAAAAAGGGAAGAAAACTTGAAGAACTTCATTGGTAGCAGGTCGCTCTTGAACATGACACTTTCAATCCATCACCATGATTGAGTCAGGTTGGGTTATTCCGTTCACCGGTCATATCACCATTGGTCCTCCACACCATCCATATTTTGGGGTTAATGCTACCAATCCATCTCAGTGTCGCCGACTTGTTCAAGAGAAGTCATTCAGATAATTCACTACCCAGCTAATACCTTATCCACTACAATACCTTCACTCTCCATTTTCATGACTGCCGTTCCTGAACCTTGTATCATCAGATCGTTTTCACCTCCAAAAAATCATTTGCTTCATTTCATGTCATAGATGTGGGATACATTAAGGCCCTCCTACGATGGGTCACTTCTTGTCGACATCAGCTCATTATCCAAGAAGTTGACTTAGGAACAACCCTTTCAGTACTTTGAAGCTTGCATGCGTCAATGGCAAGTTTCTCACTTCCAACGATAGGTTTACATTAATGGCATTCAACCGAAAGATTTTGTGTGGTGTTTGACATCAGATCATATATTCACACCACGTGAATTGTACTGTAGTACATTGAGGGTCATTATCATTATCAGTGATTCCTCTCACACCTATTAACAACTTACACCATTGGCTGTATCAAGCGATGTGTTTCGATGTTCAACTTTAGAACATCTCTTGACATGGATCAACTTGCACAACGAGTGAAGATTGACCACGTTTGAAGACCTTGGATCTAGTTTCATCCATACGAGTTGCGATATATTCAGGAAAATAAAAACATCAAATGTACATAGAATTTGCACAGATGATCATCTAAGCTAAAGGATGATGACTCTACGTATAAAGAATCACCAGTCTACAATAGCAGATGATTATCTATCCTATGTACATGAAAATGAATTTACAAAACTGAGCATGGGAATGCCTACCTCTGCTAGATCATGAAAATAATATGATGATGATATACTGTATTGTGTTTTATACAGGTCACCTTCCAGTTCGAATACCTCGGATCCTCATGATAAAGCATTTCACCCAACATCAGAAGATTTATGACCTCATGCTTTAGGGGGCAATTGTTATAGAAATATTTGGGCACTGCAAACCCAATCATATATTTCAATCAACCAAGGGATCTTTAACCCCTAAAATTGTTGTTTCATACCCTAAAGACTCATGGTCAACTGATTACATCATTTCCCAGAAGTTCCACCTGAAAAACCACTCAAAAATAGCCAAAACCAGACTATATTGATTGTTGCACAGTCAAGGTGCGATGCATAATGGCTACTACACTAGCTACGTGTGATGCATATTGAAAGACCCTTCTATAGGGTGCGATGAGAAAGAGTATACAAATGGCAGAGACAATTTTATAAGTGGATACCCAGAGAATCTTCTAGAAACTTCTCATATGACACTTGCCTCTCTAAATTCGCCGAGGGATGAGTAAGAGATCAAAGAAATCTCCAAGTGGAACCAAGAACTATCAGTGGAATGACACTAATCAGAAACCCAGAGCTTACTCACACCCTTGCAAGACATCTATATATGGATCCTATTAGAGCCTAGATTTACCTCAAGTTGAAAAGGTAGCATCCAGGGCCAACATCAAACCACGCTCAACCTTGTAGCTAGCCCTACTAGGTCAGGACAGGGCTCTCTCCGGGTCAATCTCAGCAAATTATGATCACTAAGGGCTTGAGATGACTGAATTAACTGCTGATCTTAGGCTAGGTATAGGTCCAAAGGAGTTTGATTGAATAAAATGATGTTTTTGTGGGCTCTAATGGGAAGGCAGATCTTGGGTGCAAGGAATGAGGCCTAGTCTTGTAGAGATCTCAATGGGGCAAGGTAGGAAACGATATTTGGAACTCTAAATCAAACGAGATGGATGGATTAGACAGAGGAGGAGTTGAAGAGGGAAAGAGAAACAATGGATCCTCTCCAAACAGTTGAAAACATCAAGAAACTAAAGCAAACTTCAAGTCGAGCACTGCAATTTCAATGTATTATGCCTACACTCTTGTTTGATTTAGCTGAGAAGAAATAAGAGGGAAAATGACATACATAATACATAATAAAATTCACAAATACGTAAGAAATCACTGTACCAAGCAACATGCCACAGGGATCCCAAAGAGTGCTGCAAACTCTGGTCTGAATTCCTTATTCAAAATGCTGATATGAGTGTATGATGAAGCTCCTTACTTTCTCAAGAGTCCAACCATGCTAATGACTGAAAACATACATAATATAGACAAAACATAGCTCATCCTAGCCTCTAGGGGTTGAGCTCACATGTTTAGGAGTTGTACCAACTAATTCTAAACTAAGAACTAGAAATCAGGCAGTGGAACAACATGCCTCTAGAAACAAGGGAACTGATTCATTTAGTTTCAAACAACTTTTTGACTGATGAATCTATCTACAAAGTGAAATTTTAACATATTTACATCATGATCCATCAATGTACATGAAATTACATCATGATTTTGACATTAAGAAAGTGATAAAGTCAAACTGGCTAAAGCTAGGCGAAAAATAGAGCAATACTTGGTCAAACTGGCGAAATTTCCTCTATGCGCCGCGCCTGATTCTCTATGTGTAATGCCTATTTGGACCCACTTTTGGAGGCCTTCCCAGTGTCAACATTAGCTCCAAGTGTGCTTGCTGGAAAGGTCTACCTATCTATTTTCCAACCCAAGTGGAATATTTCAAATTGGCCTTCATTTTCCCTAACAAAAATGAAATCGTCCAAGACTGCTTCCTGTTTCTCAAAATAGGGGCAGTAAGGTCATTTTTTCAGCGTTTTTGACCTTTTTGAGGGCTCAAAACCTGTCCAAGTTTCTTGGAAATTGGTAGGAAAGCATATTTTTCCATGCTAAATCCACAAATGCTGATTTTTTGTGCTTTGGAGGCTCCTAGCAAAAGCGAGCACCACATGGCACGACGCAAGGGAAGAAAATCATGTGTTTTGTGCCAAAAATTTAAAAAATGCAAAAAATGCCCCAAATTTTTTGAAATTTGGGCTGAGTCTTCTCCATCAAGCATGTTGTTGGGCCAAGGAAGCCTCAGCCAATATCTGAAGTCGATCATGCTCCTTTTGCCTCTTTTATGCCTTCTTCAATTTTTCCTTCAAGCTCCTGATTCTCACCTTGCAAACTTTGTTCCTCGCCATGTAATGAAAATCCATGTGTCTCAACAAGTATTTCTCCTTGTTGGCCTTCTCCAACAATATCTCTAAGTGGATATTGACTCTCTCGAGCCAAGACTCCCGATCGGCATTGATTCCTTGCTCTAGTGAATTGAACTCCACCCTCCTCCTTTGGGGAGCTTGGCGATTCTCTCGAATGTTTTGCAGCTCCATGATCACCTGCTAATATTCAAGCTGCTTATTACTTTGATCCAAGAATTTTATAATCTACTTAGCACTCTCCAAGTTGAGGGACAATGCTTTGATGTCCGCCTACTACTCTTGGATGATTTCTTTGAGATTTGTGCTTTGCAGGCCCATATATGTATCATCATCCTCGATGAGAATAAAGTCCCTCGCACCTGAAGGCCCCTCATCCTATGAAGGCCTCTTGCCTTTCACCTGAATCTGTGGTGGTGATGATGGAAATAAGACACCTTCCATCTCGGATGGAGATAATACTAGCTTGGTTGTTGCAAACAACCGTCTAGTGCCCTTCTGATAAGTGATGAACACCGACATACTAACAGTTTGTGTCTCATGGGCCTCATGCTGATAAGAAGGTCCACTTGTCTCATGCAAAGCCTCTGAAGGTCCCTAAGGAGCTCTGAACAACTCACAAGAAATGAAGTCCTCCCAAGTGATGCCCTATAAGCCAAGCTGAAGGATGACCACAATTTTTATGAGAGAAAAATGATATATACTATTGAACTGCTGCTGAGGAGTCTTGTGTTGCACTATTGTGGTCATCTTTTCAATATTTTGGCACATGAAGAAAGGGATGTTCGTCATCCTCACCCTGGTAAAATGCATCAGCAGCCAGATATGATAAGCATATAAATGGGAGAACTAGCCCTCACAGTTGAAATACTTCATAATCAATTTCATTAACGGAGCATATGAATCTTTGAGGTACTGAAAAGGAAAAACTCTCTTGAGTTGTCTCAAAAAACCAGGCTTGATGTATGGTTCATAATGTTTCCAGTCAATCTGTTGCCTCTTGTTTCATTGCTCTCCAATGTTATGAATACCAGTTGCTAGTGAAATAGATTCTGGTGTTAATGTGAAAGTGACACCAGCTAGTGTGGCTTGACCATCATGTAAATGCAGCACAAACAAATGAGCCAACTCATGATGAAACTGAATGCTAGCAACCTTCTCACAAAATTCATAGCAGGACTGGTGTTGGAAACAAGAGATGGCAAGAGGGCAGGCCTGTAATTCAGGAAGAGAGGTTGGTTCTTCTCTAAAATGTTTGCCACCTCTATGAGACCTATTGGGTGCATGTACCTCTGTAGGTGAGTCACTGTGTGTCTCCTCTTCATAATCATATGAGGGATCAGATGCCATCTCTGCTAGTGATTATAGTATCTTGATGAGTAGGTGATGATGTGTTGGCCTGTTTTGAACTATCTTGATGATGTGTTTTGACTTTTGCCACCAAGGGAAAAGTGATATAAGGGACTGTAGAGAGGGGAGAAATGAAGGATTTTAGGGACTGTTGGGATAGGGTTTAGTTAGGGAAATAGGCAATTAGGGAATAATTTAGGAGTTTTTGATATAGGACTAGGGTTTGGGAATTTTTGTTTGGGATTTTGGAAAATGGGAATTGGGATATGAGATTAGTGAATTTAGGGATATGTGTGTTTAGGGAATATGGAAATGAGGAAAAAAGGAGTTTGGGAGTAGAAAGGTGGACTTGGTGGCTCAATAGTCAATACAAACCCTAGGCAGCAGTTTTCTTTGAGAGATTTCAAGAGATAGGGTTTGATTTCTTTTTTAAACAATCACCATAAGACAACCACCATAAACTTTGTAGCAAAATTTTTCACTAGCCAAGGGGAGGACTACACTTACTTATAGACTGGAAGATTTGGGTGATTTTGGCATTTTGGAGAAGTTGCTAAAGATTTCGGGCTTGGCAGCTCTATGATCCGCTCATCAAACTCAACGCGCCGCGCCAGTTATGTGCGCCGCGCCCGTGTAATTCTAAACTGGATATCGCGGCCCAATGCACTGTGCCAGTTACACAATGCGCCGCATCACTGTCTTGGAGTGTTTTTCACCAACTTCTCTCACTTGCTCACCAACACAGCTTTTCCTTGCTTCCACTTGTCTTTCAGTGCAAATGAGCTTTTCAAATTGAAAAAATGTCTTATATACAAGGAGTCTTTTAATTTTTGGGTTGGAAAAGCCCGCTTTTACAATGTTTTGAATTTGAATTTATGTTTAAACTCTGTTTTTTAGCTTTTTCACCTTATTAAAGCTTGTGATGAAATGAATGACTTATGCTTTTCTTGTGTTGCAGGGGGTTGGAGCTACTAGGGCTAGGAAGAGTGACTAGGCTTATAGACGAAATGATTTACATATGAAGAAGATGAAATTACATGAATTAGTGAAATAAAAGAAAAAATACTATGTTTTTCCTCAAAAAGACACATCTTTGAACACTTGATGATAGAATTTATTGATGCTGGAACTTCCTCATGTACCTGCTAGTTATTATTGGACATTTTGAAAAACTTTTTGATGAAACCCTAATGAAACCCTAGACGTAATGACAATGAAACCCTAAAAATACTTTTGCAATCTTAAAGACAAAAAGGTGACCGAATGTGTTTTTTGATGAATAAACATGAGCCAACAGGTAAATGACATGAGGGAAAAAGTAGGAGAAGCCACTAGCGTCAGATGATCCATGCACGTAATGGAATGCAACAAGAGGATTTCATCTCGACGGGACACCTAATATGCAATGCAACAAGAGGATTTCATCTCTGACAGAGGGATGAAGATACTGACACTAACATTAGCTCCAATGGGGATGGTAGCTCCTTGGAGGTACCAAGAACTATAGATCTCTGGGAAAGCAAGTAGTGCCTTCGTCCATTAGGCTATGGGATCCATAACTTCAGCAAACTAAAATTAATATCTTGACAACAAAACATCAAAACTCAAGACTCAAGACTCATAACTGAAATGAGTAAGACTAGCTCAAACTAAAACAAGACACTCAAAAGCTAAAACTAGACATTCAACAGCTAGAACTAGACACTCAAAACTGACGAAAACAAAAAATGACTCAAGATTTACTTAACTGAAACAAGTACTTACAAAGATTTTTAATGGCAGAAAACCATCGAGATTTTAGGGCTTCAAATCATGATGACAACCACCTTCCTACTGATGAAATATGTACAATCATGTGTAGTGAGTCTTCCAATGTAACCAATCCAGCAAATGGCTACATACTAAAATTCTGCTCTCATTTTCCCCGAGCAGGTAGAACGATTTACATGTAGGGAAATCACAATAATCACCGAAACCAAGGTTTATGATAACGAGCCAAGCAACATTTATCTTTTATAATGCTTGCAAAAGAATGCCGAAGGGATCTTGAAAATATTGAAGCACTAGCTTGGCTTGAGATCCAGCAGCAAAAATACAAGTAGTCCCTTTATTTTGATCTAAAAGAACAATTGATTACCGAGTGATAGGAAGGCATAGAGAGGTATAAGCTTCTGCCATCTGAGTGTTAGATGTAAATTCCTCAACCATGAGACATTCTGGCATATTGTCTCTCTTAGGCTCATATTCCTCAACTTCATAGTCTAGGTCATTCTTAAACAGAAAACAATATTCAAGATTATCAAACATGAAAGCCTTATCATCTTCATGAAAGAAAATATTATCTGTTTGCTGATCTATAAATCTAATTACAAGATTGTCATCATTTTCGAAAGAGGAAGAAGTTTCACCAACACTTTCTTGACCATGTGCACACTACAGACCTACATTAGCTTGGGCTGGAACTTGACCTTTTAGGAGTAGATCTATTTCATCTTCAGATAGAGGAGATAATACTTTTTGTTTTCTTTTGCTTAAGAAATTATTATCTTCTTGAAATAAATTTTCGAAACATGAAAGACCTGAATGATATTCCTCAATTCCCTAGTCTTTTGAAATTTGAAAATATTGTTGATCATCCTCATATGACATGGCAATCAAATTATCATTTACAACTGAGTTATTGGAAGAAGAGTTTTCACTTACTTGAACAAAGATTTCATCTTTTTTTTCATGAAATGACTAGATTACCTCCTCATGAAGGCTTTGGTCAATAACTCTGTCTTCTTCATTCCTGATGATCTCAACAATAGAGCTCTCCTTCATGGGATTCAGAACAAGGTTGTCTTGATCATCACGATCTGAATCTAGATCTGAAATAGGTGGCTTGACTTTATCAAATTCTGAAATTGAAACTTGACTTTCCTGCATACTGTCTTCTGCTATGAACAGATCTAAAATAAAACCTTCTCTTTCATCATTTTCCACTGTGCTAAAATCTTGATCCAGCTGCAAAGTTTCCTGAGCATCTTGATGAGTATCTTCTAAGTGCTCTTTATGCTGCTGAAATGGATTTTCGTACAAGGCTTCCATGATATCATCATCCATGAAGTCATCATCTTCATAAACTTTCTCAAGATGTTCAATAAAACTATAAACATGTTTGCAACAATTCCGAACCAAATTTAATGATGGATAAGATTCTTTATACCTTTCAAAGAACATGGTATGAAAATCTTTCAAAGTTATGAAACCAACTCAAGAAAATATAGAAAAGATAGATCAACGCCTTAGAATTCAGCCTCTTTGAGGGGGAAACCTCCTTTACATTACATAAATGAACAATTCTTTGATGATTCAAATGAAAAGACATCCTTTCTATATATAGGAGTCTAAGGGGTCATAACATAATTAGAGCCAGACATAACAATAATAATGTAAGGGCACAATAATAACAATAGTGTGGATTTTATGGGGCACAATAGTAACAATATGGGAACTACATGGGTACATCATATAATAAGTGGGTTGTACTAATAACAATAAGGGGTTACACTAGTAGTATAGGGGCCTAACATGCCCCTCTCCTTCAAAAAGCGTTGTCCTCAACGCTTGAGTAGTTCTTGATGCTTCTATATAAAATTCTTGTCCTTCCATGTGGAATATTCAACTGGTAAGTTCTTCCACCTGATGAGATACTCTAAAATTGATCGATTTCGTAGCTGTCAGGTTCTTGTTTCTGTGACTGCTCCAGGTTCCAATATGAATTTTCCTTTCTCTTCAATTTCTGGAAATACTGTTTGAATTGGGATCTTTTGCAAATTTTGAATAAGTGGCCATACTTCTTTGTCCTTCTTCCATTCATCCCTTGCTTCATTAATCCAATCTGGTTGGATAATAGAAATAGCACAAAACAATGCTTCCACATCCTCATCCTTGAAGAGTCTTCCCATTTGGTATGGTCGCCATTTTTTAAGTGCATGTAGTATTGCCAACATTTCCTTCTCATAAATACCTTGCTTGAGATGTAGCAGTAAAAATACCCAATCACCTACATCAAAACATTTTTCACTACAATGTTGATCTACCTATTGTTTCGTTTGATTTTTCACCAAAGTGGCGTTATCCTTTAAAACCTGGACAACTTGTTTTTGATGCTCGATGTGATATTTCACTGCTTGAACCTTTTTCTTCTTGATATGTCCTTCTATCTCTAGAGTTTGAGCAGTGGTGATTTCTTCCAATCCTTTACAAGATATGGTTGGATTCATTTCTTGATGCTCGATGTGATCTTTCACTTCTTGAACTTTTTCCTTCTTGATATGTCCTTCTATCTTGATAGTTTGAGGAGTGGTAATTTAGACCAATGAATTAGAAGATATGGTTGGATTCATTTCTTCTTTCTCAATGTGATCTTTCACTTCTTGCACCTTTTTCTTCTTGATATGTCCTTCTATCTTGAGAGTTTGAGGAGTGGTAATTCTTGCCAATGCTTTACAAGATATGGTCTGATTCATTTCTTCTTTCTCTGGGGTGGGGTCCTGGTGTATATCCTCTTCTTTTGATGTTTCTTGATCCTTTTCTTCCTCCTCTTCATATTCTATGTAAAATAATTTCTTCTCAGCACACTTATGACCTTTAGTGCATTTGCTATCACAATTGTAACAAAGACCTTTTTCTCTTTTTTCTTCCAACTGTTGTGGTGCAACCCTTGTAGGTTGTGGAAGGCTAGGAGAAACAACACTTCCATCTTCATAGCTGTGAGGGGTAGAATTCATTGTTGCCATAATTTTACTTTATAGTATGTCACAAATCCCTTTTACTCTTTCCAATTGTTGTGGTGTTGCTCTAAAGAAAGTGTTGCTCTTTATATCCTCATAATGTGCTATCATTTCCTCTGTGAGAATTGACCACGTAACAAGTCGTTTACGAGAACGAAGCCCTTTATACCATAAAAACTGATCCGGCTCTAAATATGAAGATGCAATACATACCTTTTGTAACAGTGGTACACCATGTAGATCAAAATATTGCTCCATCTGCCATATCCAATTTACCGGATCCTTTCCATCAAACTTCCTCCTCTTGCTTTTTCTTGATTTTAGGAGCTCGATCTTGAAATGATTGTAACTCTGTACTTTCAGATATTTAAGTTCTGAAACTAATACATGTAGTAGTCCTCTATGCCCTCTTTCCAATGCCACCAGAGTGACCCCAATTGGATTCTCCAATGAAGAGTTATGCCAAATCTCCTACAGTGACCTGATTATAGACTAGTTCAGTAGAGCGAACTTGTACGACATGCCACGTGTCACTATTTTGACCTTTTCCTCTGAACAATATATACAAGAGACTACTTTCCGTCCTCTTTCTATAACTTCTTACGAAATTTCAATCTGATGCTCAGAGAGAAAGTTATGACAATTTTCACCAGGTCACTTGTTTTGAATGTAATTCAGGATTTTGCAAAAGGACCAACTTCCTCAGATCATATCTCCGAAAATATAGCGCTAAAAGCTCTGAAATTCGGACCCAAGATTTATCGCAATGTCTTCTAAAATGGGTTTTATTTTCGACTTCTGAAACGTCACAGAAAAAATGTTATAGTGAAAATTCCACGATGAATTGTTTGGAGCAGCGAAACCCTAGAATCCAAAGCTCTGATACCAAATGTTATAAAACCAGCTCAAGAAAGGATAGAAAAGATAGATCAACGACTTAGAATTCAGCCTCTTCAAGGGGGCAACCTCCTTTACATTACATAAATGAACAATTCTTTGATGATTAAAATGGAAAGACCTCCTTTCTATATATAGGAGACTAAGGGGTCATAACATAATCAGAGCCGACATAACAATAATAATGTAAGGGCACAATAATAACAATAGTGGGCTTCTATGGGGCACAATAGTAACAATATGGGCACTACATGGGTACATCAATATAATAAGTGGGTTATACTAATAACAATAAGGGGTTACAATAGTAGTATAGGGGCCTAACATTCAAACAATAAATACAAGCAAGCGACAAACTTTCATACCAAGATCGAGCTTCACCTTCGAGAGTGGCCATGAATATCTTCATCAAGCAATCTTTAGGAAAATCAACCTTCAACTTGTGAATATGTATGTGAAATCTAACTAGATGTAAAGCAGCATCCTTCCTATCATCATCTTTAAACGTAGGAAAATTCCTTTGCCAATCTACCTTACGAATTTTATTTGGAAAACCTGGAATGTGATCTCGGCTCATGGGAGTATACCTTCGATCCAACAAAACCATTTTGATAACAATGATTTGACCAAGAAATTCTTCAAGCTACTAGTTCTTGAAGAGTAGAGCCGCCATAACAATTCTGAACCTTGGGATTCTTCGACATTGGAGTCGCCAGGTGAATGATTTCAGCCTTTCAGTGTTTGATAGTTGTCCACCATCAACAATCATATCTAACTTGATTCATGTGCTAGGGAAATTTGTAAGCCAGATGTTTTCGTTTATAAGACTAGACCGGAGATTGACTGAAGCAACTTTTACCTACTTTTGCTAATACAAAGCAAAAGCGTTTCGAAGGCTACTTAGCTAATCTTCAGGCTCCAACAAAGAACACGAAAAAACAAATAATATCTTCCCCAGTGGAGTCGCCACTATGTTAGAGCCTAGATTTACCTCAAGCTAAAAAGGTAGCATTCAGGGCCAACATCAAACCATGCTCAACCTGGTAACTAGCCCTACCAGGTCAGGAGAGGGCTCTCTCTGGGTCAATCTAAGCAATTATGATCACTAAGCGTTTGAGATGACTGATTTAACCACTGATCGTAGGCTAGGTATAGGTGCAAAGGAGTTTGATTGAATGATGTTTTTGTGGGCTCTAATGGGAAGGCAGATCTTGGGTGTAGGGAATGAGGCTCAATCTTAAAAAGATCTCAATGGGGCAAGGTAGGAAACTGTATTTGGAACTCTAAATCAAATGAGATGGAGGGATTAGACAAAGGAGGAGTTCAAGAGGACAAGAGAAACCATGGAACCTCTCCAAACAGTTGAAAACATCAAGAAACTAAAGCAAACTTCAAGTAGAGCACTGCAATCTCAATGTATTCTACCTACACTCTTGTTTGATTTAGCTGAGAAGAAATAAGAGGGAAAATGACATAAATAATAAATAAGAAAATTCAAAATACATAAGAAAACAATGTACCAAAAAAACATGCCACAAGGATCCCAAAGAGTGCTACAAACTTTGGTCTCAATTCCTTAGCCAAAATGCTGATATGAGTGTACAATGAAGCTCCTTACTCTCTCAAGAGTCCAACCATGCTAATGATTGAAAAATTACATAATATAGACAAAACATAGCTCATATTAGCCTAGAGCTGTTCCAACTAATTCTAAACTAAGAACTAGAAATCAAGCAGTGGAACAACATGCCTCTAGAAACAAGGGAACTGATTCATTCAGTTTCAAACAACTTTTTTACTGATGAATCTATCTACAAAGTGAAATTTTAAAATATTTACATCATGATCCATAAATTTACATGAAATTACATCACAATTTTGACATTAAGAAAGTGAAAACGTCAAACTGGCCAAAGCTGGGTGAAAAACAGAGCAATACTTGGTCAAACTTGCAAAATTTCCTCTATGCGCCGCGCCCGATTCTCTATGCATAGCGCCTGTTTGGACCCACTTTTTGAGGCCTTTCCGGTGTCCAAATTAGCCCCAAGTGTGCTTTATAAAATGGTCTACCTGTCTACTTTCCAACCCAAGTGGAATTTTTCAATTTGGCCTTGATTTTCCCTGTCAAAAGTCAAATATTCCAAGACTGCTTCCTGTGTGTCAAAATAGGGGATATTAAGGTCATTTTTAAGTGTTTTTGACCTTTTTGAGGGCTCAAAACTTGTCCACATTTCTTGGCCAATGGTGGGAAAGCATGTTTTTCCATGCCAAATCCAAAAATATTGAGTTTTTGTGCTTTGGAGGCTCCTAGAAAAAGTGAGCGCCACGTGGCGCGACGCATAGGGCAAAAAATCTTGTTTTTTGTGCCAAAAATTTCAAAAAGGGAAAAAATGCCCCAAATTTTTTAAAATTTGGGTTGAGTCTTCTCCACGAAGCATGTTGTTGGGCCAAGGAAGCCTCAGCTAATATCTGAAGTCGATCATGCTCCTTTCGCCTCTTTGATGCCTTCTTCAATTTTGCCTTTACGCTGCTGATTCTCGCCTTGCAAACCTTGTTCCTCGCCATGTAATGAAAATTCATGTGTCTCAACAAGTCTTTCTCCTTGTTGGCCTTCTCCAACAATATCTCTAAGTGGATATTGACTCTCTCGAGCGAAGACTCCCGATCGGCATTGATTTCTTGCTCTAGTGAAGTGAACTCCACCCTCCTCCTTTGGGCAGCTTGGCGATTCTCCCAAATGTTTTGCAACTCCATGATCACCTGTTGATCTTCAAGTTGCTTATTCCTTTGCCCCAAGTATTTTATAATCCACTTAGCCCTCTCCAAGTTGAGGGACAAAGCTTTGATGCCTACCTGCTGCTCTTGGATGGTTTGTTTGAGATTTGTGCTTTGCGGACCCATATCTATATCATCATCCTCAATGAGAATAAAGTCCCTCTCACCTGAAGGCCCCTCATCTTGTAAAGGCCTCTTTCCTTTCTCCTGAAACTGTGGTGCTTATGATGGAAGCGAGACCCCTTCCATCCCGGATGGAGATAATACTCGCTTGGCTGCCGCGAACAACCGTCTAGTGCCCTTCTGATAAGTGATGAACACCAGCATACTAATGGTCTGTGTCTCATGGCCCTCATGCTGATAAGAAGGTCCACCTATCTCAGGTAAAGCCTCTGAAGGCCCCTAAGGAGCTATGAACAACTCACGAGAAATGAAGTCCTCCCAAGTGATGCCCTGCGAGCCATACTGATGGATGACCGCAATTTTTATGAGAGCAAAATGATATATACTATTGAACTGCTACTGAGGAGTATTGTGTTGCACTAGTGTGGTCATATTTTCAATATTTCTGCACATGAAGTAAGGGATGTTCATCGTCCTCACCCTGGTAAAATGCATCAGCAGCCGGATATGATAAGCATATAAACGGGAGAACCGGCCCTCACATCTGAAATACTTCATAATCAATTTCATTAAAGGAGCATACGAATCTTTGAGGTACCGAAAAGGAAAAAATTTATTGAGCTGTCTCAAAAAACTAGGCTTGATGTATGGTTCATAATGCTGCCAGTCAATTTGCTGCCTCTTGTTCCATTGCTCTCCAATGTTAGGAATACCAGTTGCTAGTGAAATAGATTCTAGTGTTAATGTGAAAGTGACACGAGCTAGAGTGGCTTCACCATCATGTAAATGCAGCACAAACAAATGAGCGAACTCATGATGAAAATGAATGCTAGCAACCTTCTCACAAAATTCATAGCAAGACTGGTGTTGGAAAGAAGAGATGGCAAGAGCGTAGGCCTGTAATTCACCAAGAGAGGTTGGTTCTTCTCTAATATGTTTACCACCTCTATGAGGCCTCCTGGGTGCATGTACCTCTGTAGCTGAGTTACTGTGTGTCTCTTCTTCATAATCATATGAGGGATCATATGCCATCTCTACTAGTGATTAAACTGTCTTGATGAGTAGGTGATGATGTGTTGACCTGTTTTGCACTGTCTTGATGATGTGTTTTGACTTTTGCCACCAAGGGAAGAGTGATATAAGGGACTGTAGAGGTGGGATAAATGAAGGATTTTAGGGGCTATTGGGATAGGGTTTAGTTAGGGAAATAGGGAATGATTTAGGAGTTTTTGATATAGGACTAGGGTTTGGGAATTTGTGTTCGGGATTTTGGGAAATGGGAATTGCGATATGGGATTAGTGAATTTAGGGATATGTGAGTTTAGGGAATAGGGAAATGAGGAAAAAGGGAGTGAGGGAGTAGAAAGGTGGACTTGGTGGCTCAATAGTCAATACAAACCCTAGGCAACAGTTTTCTTTGAGAGATTTCAAGAGATAGGGTTTGATTTCTTTTTTAAACAATCACCATAAGACAACCACCATAAACTTTGTAGCAAAATTTTTCACTAGCTAAGGGGAGGATTGGACTTACTTATACACTGGAAGATTTGGGTGATTTTGGCATTTTGGAGAAGTTGCTGAAGATTTCGGGCTTTCTGGCTCTATGCGCCGTGCATCAAACCCAACACGCCATGCCAGTTATGTGTGTCGCACCTATGTAATTCTGAACTGGAGATCGCAGCCTAATGCACCGCGCGAGTTACCTAATGCGCCACGCCACTGCTTGGAGAGATTTTCACCAATTTCTCTCACTTGCTCACCAACACGGTTTTGCCTTGCTTCCACTTGTCTTTGACTATAAATGAGCTTTTCAAATTGAAAAAATGACTTATATACAAGGAGTCTTTTATTTTTTTGGTTAGCAAAACCCGCTTTTACAATGTTTTGAATTTGACTTTATGTTTAAACTCTGCTTTTGAGATTTTTCACCTTATTAAAGCTTGTGATGAATTGAATGACTTATGTTTTGTTTGTTTTGCAGGGGGTTGGAGCTACTGGGGCTAGGAAAAGTGACCAGGGTTATAAATGAAATGATTTACATATGAAGAAGATGAAATTACATGAAGTGGTGCAATAAAAGCAAAAATACTTTGTTTTTCCTCAAAAAGACACATCTCTGAACACTTGATGATAGAATTTATTGATGCTGGAACTTCCTCATGTGCCTGCTGGTTGTTATTGGAAATTTTGAAACACTTTTTCATGAAACCCTAAAAATACTTTTGCAATCTTAAAGACAAAAAGGTGACCGAATGTGTTTTTTGATGAATAAACATGAGCCACCAGGTAAATGACATGAGGGAAAAAGTAAGAGAAGCCACTACTGTCAGATGATCCATACACCTAATGGAATGTAGCTGACTAGGCAAGACACCTAATATGCAATGCAACAAGAAGATTTGATCTCTGACAAAGGGATGAAGATACCGACACTAACAGATCCCTCATGTGAGAGATCTAGCAGTTGGAATTTTGTAATTTGTAAGGAAGTGTTGTTGGTTTCTCTCTGAGAAGAGACATTGTATTGCTGGGTGATCTTGCTTTTCATGAGGTGAAGAGGGCTTTGATGTTGGGAGGATGATGTTGGATCAGACAGCTGAGTTGTAATCCTCTCTTCTACTTTTAATAAATTTCTTTGAGTTTTCCTCCATATAATCATGTATTTGTGAATCTTGTTATTTGTGGATGAAATTTTATGGTCAATGTATTTTTGATTCTGCATTTTTTATGATATTATAGATCGAAATGCTTTGATGGTGTTTTGTTGCTTTGCCTCTACATGTACTTTCTAAAGCTGGACAAGTAGGAGAGGAATGGCAAGCTCTATCAAGGGAAAGAGGAAAAAAGCAAGGATCCAAGCGGAATATCTAGGTTGGTCCCCTTTGCTTCTCTCTTATCTATCATACATAAAGGAAATCACAATTTTCTTTGATTGTTTGTTTCTAAGATAGCTATCCATCTTAGTGGAACTAGCTGATCGAAAAGACACTAGCTTTCCCAGAAAAACACTGCTAAAATCTTCTTTGAATGAGTGTGGGTACACTTTGGGATCCCATGGTCTATCATATCAAATCAGGACAACAAGTTCCTTACTAAATTTTAGTCCAGTCTCTGGTCGATGCTAGATAACAAGCTCACTAAATCCACATCTTTCCATCCCCAAACTGATGGTCAGACAGAGGTCGTCAACATGATGATCATACACATTCTATGCACGTACAACTCAAAGCATCCATGCACATGATGTGAGAGCATCTGCTATGTCTAGCACAACTATAACCAAGCTCTCCACATCTCAACTGGCTACAACCATTTTCAGGTGGGCTTGGGATTCTAGCCACTATGTCCCATTAATGTGGCCATGCCATTTGCAGCTACTTGGCCAGATTCGGCTCATGTCCAGGCTGAAACCGATAAGGAAAACAACTTCATTGTTCACATCCAACATATCTGCCAGCAAGTCCATGACATTCTGGAGAAATCAAATGCCAAGTAGAAGCAATGACATGATCAACATCGGGTGCCACACAATTTTCAGGTGGGTGACAAAGTTTGGTTGCATTTGCAAAAGGAATTCCTTACCGAAGCCTATCAGAAAATCAGACCACTCTGATATGGTCCTCACATCACTACGAAGGCTATGGGAAATAATGCATTTGAGCTCAGCATTCCCCCATTCCTTGGCCTGCACCTAGCGTTCAATGTGGATTGCCTTCGACCATACTTCCCACCATTGATAGACACATTAGGCATTGTAGAACATCTCACACCTATAGAGCTAAATCCATATTGCATGGAACAAGCCACAACAGATTGGATCATGGACATGCAGATCAAGGACACCCGACAGGAAAGGATCCAACTATATCAAGTTGTCAAAGCAGGCCAACTCCTTCATCAGGGCATGTGGCTCACCAAGCACCAAGTTCAACAGAAGTTTCACCGTCTCATGGAGGAACTCAACGCAATGGGGAGCATTGCTTCCTAAGGGGGGAGGAATGATCCAGGTGGATATTGGTGGCCACCTACCTATTCCACTTGTACCCCCACTATTTTTTCTTTTAGTTTTTCATTTTCCTTATTTGTAGCACAATTGATTATTTTGGAGTTTTTCAGGTCCTAAACTTCTAGAGCTGTTTGGAGGCCCTAAACAACATTTTTTGGGAAATCTGGAAGCAACGTAGGTCATTGGCTACGTTCCTCACTTAAAGTTTACAGTCCTCAAATATATCTTTCTAACAAGGTATTGTGTGCATCAAATGGAGATGGTATGCCAAAGTTATGACCCCGGGAAGTTGATGTACCAATTTACCCAAACGGGGCCCATAGTTTGGTGCTTCATCTCCTAGGGTTAGGCTTTTGGATTTCTCCATTATTTCTCAACAATTAATAGGCCTTTGAGCCTCATTGTAACACAATTCAGAGGCATGTAGCCGCCACATGTCTTCTCAAATATAAGCTACCATCGCCCAAGCTAGTCTTATTTCCATTCTATTTGTAAGCATATTTCAGTATTTGATATTAATGAAGTGAAGTGGTATTTATACTTCATAGTTGTATTCATGGTTATATTTGTAATTTGTTGCATTCCTGTTTAAATCCGGATCAACATATCTCCATCTTCGTTTCTACATCTTCCTCCCTTCAAATATGATTCCCCTGATTTTCATATGTGCGAGGTAACTAATGCATATTAGTTCAATCAATTCTCTCACATTCTCCCATCCTCTAACCTCTTCAATGCCTTCCAAAATCATGTATTTTATAAATATCGTTTTATGGATGTTTGTATCCCACATATGAATATGAAGTGAATATGCTTAACTCTTTGCCTTCCACTCATTTGTTCCCAAACTCTTCATATATTGAATATCATGACACATATATAAATAATACATCCAATATTAATTTCGGCCACATGTAATCATTAAATGCATCAACCTAATGCCAACAACAAATATCAATATTTATCATTATTGCATCACAACAATCTTTTCAACATCTTTGTCTTTTCCCTTGAGTCTTGCCTTTGCATCGCAACAATTAAGCTTAATCAACAATTTCACATCACAAATTATTCATTAGACAATCCCTGCAACATTATCCAAGCATCAAGCCATCAACATGCCATCAAGGTATTTGTTTCTCCTTTGTCACTTGCTTTTCTTCTCCTTTGCTTGTTGCTCCTTTTCCATCAATGACAATATTGTCAACAATATCCCCCTTTGGCATTGATGGCAACACATTAGTCCTCCCCCTTTTGTCCTCAAACGTGTTTCTCATTACTGCCCATAACCTCTACTTACCTTCCCCTTTAACATAAATGAAAAGGGTTTATAGATGTCTTGTAGCCTGTAAAAGAGTCCTTAATGTAGCTATCACCATTTCTTTAATGATTTAAAACCTACAATGTATTCTTTTGCATAATTGACTGAATGCTACTCCATATGAATTATTGGAGCTCCTCCATATTGAATGAATGTTTCTCCAAAATGAACATTTCTCTATATGACATATAAACATTGTAAGAGTGATGCAAAATATTGTTGTGAGAGCACTCTGAAAGAAAGAATACTGTTGAGACAACACTTTGTAAGAAAAACATGGTATGAATGAGAATTGTATGATGAATTAAACCAATAATTCATATTTTCTTCCAGTCTTGAGTACCTACAGTATGACATCAACAATGACTTTAACCCCATTGAAGAGTCTTCTTGAATGTGTGTTTGAGATGCTGACTTGTAGAAACTTCAAAAATATATCTATTTTCAATTGTGTTTTTATCAACATCCTTAACTTACGCTATAGTATAATCATTAGGTCCTTTTATTTGAAATTGTACATGAGTGGGGATTCCAATGCTCTCCTAAGTTGCTTGTAAGAATATTTTATTCATAACAATATCCAAACAATAGATTTGTTGAAGTAAAGCCCTTCCTTTATTTCACAAAAATAATTAAAAATCATTCCTTGTATAAGATATATAAGTGTTGAACATGTCATCCTTGTTCCTGAACATGGAAAATTTGACAATCAACAAGTATCTTAAAGTTGCTCTGTGCATTGGGGGTCAAAATCTATAAAACAATTGTTGCATTCAACACATTTTCCATAGCTCCTGTGTTTGCAAGGATCAAAAGAAAGAAGGTCCCTTCGATAGTATATGGTGCATATGTTGTGGTGTGATATCACCACCACTTGAATTGTGCTTTGGTCATTTGCTTATCCCATAAGAGTGGTACATTCTCATGATCAACATAAGACACAAATCGAACTCGTGATCAAGCTGCAACAACAGAAAGGCATTTTCGTGATTCACTTTCTCTAAGTCTTGGTCCATCAATGTTATGTACGATAAAACATACAGCGAAATAAGACTCACTACCACCAGCTCCATCAAGAAATGTGGATTGAAAGGTAGGGTAATTTATTTATTTTTTGACTTGTTTCTTATAGATATGTTGTCCACTTGATCCCATAAAACTTCAGAAATAGTAGATATAACATTTTTCATAATGACAGATGGAAGGTATCCATTTATCACAACTACTCCACCATCAGTCAATGTTGAGGAAGCAAAGTCTTCAAGCAATCTATTTTTCTATCCAAACCCATACATGAGAAGTCCAAATCCACACCTCAAATGGAAAATGCCACTTAAAATAAAAATATTTATAACTCTCCATCAGAGCTTCTTATTCATTCACATGTTTTGGAACTAGTGCGAGAAGTGCATCCCTCAATTCTTGCTCATCAACCCAATCAATATTTGATATTTTCTTCCTAGACTTCCTTCGAAGTCCACCAACATCTTTGGATAGGAATTAGTTTTGAGAGAATTTGAATTCTTCACTTCCTCCAATGCCTTCAACAGTATCAAGAAAGAATCCCACTTCATCTTGTTGTTGTTTCGTAATAGTTACAATACTGCACAATGACTATATAACCTTGTATATTGGACAATATTATCCTATTCAATATTTCACCAAGTTGAAGCTTTTCCAAGTCTTGCCTAAATTAATCATAAATATCCATGCTTTAGTCCAACCAATCTTTAACATATATTTATTAGTCACAAAAACTTGAAGATCATTTGTTGTAACATTATCAAATGGGATAGTGAACTTTGTTAACCCTTGTGGTGTCATTTCTATATAGATAATTTCTTGAGGTAGCACAAGTTGAAGCAGATATGATGGTGGCATATGAGCCTATGATGTTGATACACTTTTGACATTGAATGTGTTGTTCCTACTTGAATGGAGTGCAAATCTGGATGAAGATATAATAAACCTCAACAATGCTTACGATGCCATCTTGGGAGAGTCATATGAATCGACTCTTCATAAACACTATTTGCATTAGAGATCCATACCCAAACACTTACATCACCATATTTCTTGATACACTGACATAAAATGACACACAATCTTGTGTTGATGCTTTCTACAATGAGCCATTATATGACATGAAGTGGACAGAGAATAAGAACCATAGTATTTTGGGATTTCCATCATACGTACCGTAATATTCACTATAATATGAATATTTCTAGCATACATGGTAGACCAATCAATAAGGTATACAGTTCATTGAGACTCAATTTAATGCTTGTAACCAGCGAGCTATTCACAACCACCATTATATGTTGATATATATATATATTCTAACATTAATTTCATATCTCCAACTTCCATGTCTGGAAATATGAAGACAATTTCAATATGGGCACACCAAACATATAAATGCAATAAGAACGTACTATTAAAAAATAATATCAACCATGATGACATATTAATTTTTGCACACCCAGTGTGGGCACATCGGACTGCAACGAACAAAACTAGTTGGTAGAGGGGCATCAGTGGAAGATGTCTGCCACCAAGATCCAATAGTGGAGATGTCCATACATTCGACAATGCAAGACATCTCACAAGACTAAGTTGCATGCACGCAAACACGTGGAGTTCATGTGGAGGAGACCACGTGTTAGAAACATAGGCCTCTAACCTGCCTCACAAACCTTGAAATTTTGTCTCTGCGCACTGGAAAATGCAACTATGATTCCAACTCACATCACCTTTGGTGCATTTTTATGCCACGATGCCTTGTCATTAACTCTTTTCCATCATTCTAGCCTCCGTGTGGGCCTTTTTTATACCTCACCTCCACATTCACCTAATTTTCCATGCCACTCCCATATCAACAACCACGTCATCACTATGCTTTCCTGTCACCTCCCATGTTTCTTGTTTGTGCCATGAAAATGTGCCACCCTGATGTCAAGAAGGCCTTAATCAAATGCCCAAACTTCTCATAGAGTTTGTCCACGTTAAATTTTCCACTATCAAACACAGTATCAAGGATTCGAAAAGAGAGTTTCTTATTTGGAAAGATCACTTTAGGATTTGGTATTGGAATCATCTTATATATTTTCAATCGTAGGGTGGGAAGACTATAACTCTTTTCATTTATTGTCTAGTCCACGGGTGCAGTATATAATAAAACTAACTCTTTAAATGTTGGTTCCTACAAAGTTGACCATGAAGAAAGAACTGAGAATGTGGCTCAGAGTTGTCTCCAAACATCATTTTCAAAACTTTCCTTTGTTAAAGGTTTCCAGATATCCTTCAATGAGACTCTCGACAAGAAATTTGTCCTCAAATATGCATCTAAATATGAACCATTGTTGTCAATAATTATAGATGTTGATGGTTCTGATTGGAGAAGACCCATCCAAGAAAGTAATTTTATTAGAAGCCTCCCACAAGAGCTAGTAGAAGATAAAGTTTTTGATATCGAGGGATTTATTATTGTGCAACCAACCAAATGGGTGAATCATTTTCTACTTCCAAATTTTCCAAATTTGTAAAAGAATGTTCATGGAGCTCATTTGTATCTTTTGGAAGACTTATTGATTATTGTTTTATGTTTGCACATAGGGGCTCCTTAAGAAAACGCTTAATTCCTTCGGTCCAGTTCTTTGCTTGTTCATTTTCTCTGAGGCTTTTCCATTTCTTATTTATCCACATGCTAGTCTTTAAAAGAGGTTGTGACAAGCTACTAAATGTTTTATGCAATAGTCTAGATTTCAAATAATGAAAATTCTCTCCAATAAGTAACCCCTCTTCTCTTTCAATATTTTGTTCATGTTTGAAGACTATTTCATTTGACAAAGATGCACGCTCGCAATCTAACAACAGAATTTAAGGAGCTATGAGCATTATTCCACAGTCATAGGTGGTTGGGATTGTACTTCTTTAACGCCTCTTTTGTGAGATATTGCAGTGCAATATTTATTGCTCAAACGCTGCGGTGATATGTTATCAAAACATAGATCTTTTGACTCAACAAAATAAATATGAAAAAATCTATCACCAAATGTTGAAGAAGTTGAACTCTGCAGGCAAGAGATTTTGATGTTCTCAGGTGTACTCAACGTGTTATTTTTTGGTATTCTCAGTTATTTTCAATCCTATAGAATCCTCATTCCTGATCTTTATCAAAATCATTATCATTATTCTCTAATAAATTCTCATCGTATCACTGAGCATTTCTTTGTTCACTTGGTCACATGGGCGTTACACAATTAAATATTCTTTGAATCATAGACCTCTGCATTATTTGTAATTGTCCTATGATTTGTTGAAAAAAAATAAAAATCACATCATCGTATGTTGGCGTACAAATCTCTAACATTTCAATTCCATAACATATGTTCTGGACTTGCATTAATTAACATGTAACGTTCCATGTCAACAACTTTTGCTACAAATTAATGTCAAGTTTGTCTCTTGGAAGAATTTCCACTATATTGGCTAGCCATGTCGAATTGGGTGATGTTGTTGTAATTAATACACTACATATAATATACCAATATATGCCAATAACTAGCGTTGTAGTAAAATATACACATTGAAAAAAGTACTAAGACTCGCACAACATAAATTCATGCAAAAATGAATTTTCCCGTTCACTGCCATGTATCTTACATGCTCATCCTTTGGTTACATTTTAATGCATTCTTCAAATAATACATGATATGTAATGCTCATTTCTGCAATATTTGTGTGTTCTCTATGTATTAAACATAGCCATAGATCCTGGTTTCTCAAGTCTCTTGAGATTGTGGTTTCCTTTGCTCAGCTATCAGACTTGGAGACATGGATCTATTTATCCCTGTAGTCAATGAAAATCATTTGCTTCTTGATAACCACCAGCACTGTTTTCTTCTTCCTCTCTCTCTCTTCCTTTGCTCAAATATCAGACTTATGGACTTGGATCTATTTATCCAGGTAGTCTCTCTCTCTCTCTTCAATGAAAATTGATAATGGTAGTATAAGAGACCACAGCGAGAAAACACTCATTATCCTTCATTATCTCCCATTATCTCCCAGTACGCACTTCAATAGCAGAAACACCATCAATTGGCTCCATAGAATCAGTGTCTAAAAGGAACACTTTGTTTCTATACAATACCCAAACTATTTGTGTCTATTTTTCAGGATTTTTTGTTGGCTTAAGTGTACCACCAGTTTCAAAACAAATTGCACAACAAATATTTTCATTCACTTTACCAAAAGCCTCACATTTTCTACAAATCCAACGAGAGATCTGCAAATGATCTGATTGACCAACTTTCAACCGTTCGTCAATCACATAGCAAGACTGATGCACATAAATTTCACAACCCTTCTTATCATTACTTGACATATAGACTCCTTTTTTGTTGTATCGTTTCCCTTAGATTTTACTTTTTATGCGATTTGGACCCTACGCCCTTTTTGAAGAACCATTGGTAGCGAGATTACAACCCTCAAACATTTTAATTTTAATTTTCGCTGATTTGTTTAATTCTTCTGCAAAGTCTTCCTATAAAATCATAATCTTTGTTTCCATTGTATTCTTTTTCTTTGTATAGTTTGTCTATACACAATTTTTTTGTATTATTTCTCTATACAAAATAACTTGTCTTTCATAGTTGCTCTAAATGGAGCATTGTTTGGGCTTCCTTTAATAATTCATTTCTTTTAGAAAAATTAATAAGCACTCTTTCATTGCTGATATATGGAGTGAGGATTGACACCTCCAAGTGTCCATTCTTAGGTCCTCAAGATATTTAACTACATAATTCAAGCATTATCTGATATCTTATCAAAAACATTTATATAGCAAATTCATTT
Organism: Pinus taeda; assembly: GCA_000404065.3. NCBI lineage: Eukaryota > Viridiplantae > Streptophyta > Pinopsida > Pinales > Pinaceae > Pinus > Pinus taeda. The sequence goes on along the minus strand of APFE031483241.1, from coordinate 13,812 downwards.
GTCATAATTCATAGGTTTAGTCTCCTCATATCTTTTTATTTCTCCATTACATTTTTGAAAGTGCTCTCCCCTTGAAATAGTGTTTCTCTAAGTTAGAACAAGTTTTTCATTTCTTCCATGAGTAGCTCCCCCTTAGACCAAGCTAGGTCACTAGTTGTTCTTTATTCTTCCTCTTCCATACTTTAGTGGACTCCTTCCTACTATGTGTATATTCATTTCCTCTTGGCTCATTGTTTGGTTTGTTCTAAATGATTTCTTCCTTTTTATTTGAGTTCTTTCATGAATAATGCAACTTGTAATCCTTGGCTATGTGGCCAATATTTCTACATAAATAACACCTTGTTTGGCTATGAAATGGAGCAGATGGTTTTTTTCTTCTTCATTTCATATTCTTTGTATACATTTTTCATTCAATATATTTATGTCCAAATCCATTCCATCAATAATAGTGACCATAGAAATTATTTTTGTACTTGGTGAATGAATGTTAATTCTCTATTTTCTTTCTTGAGGGAGCCTTCTTATTTGTTGCATCTTCTGCTGATTAGATTTTATTTGTTTTCTCTTACATTCTATTGTTACATGTCCAGGTCCATGGAAAGAAAAACATTTGATATCTTTTGCACGAGGAGAGATTCTCCTTTGGGATATTTTAAATTCATTCAACTCATATCCAGGAGGAAATGACCTTTTTGCTACAAACCCCTTCTTAGCCTCATCCTTTGTCTCTTGATGTTTCTTCTTATTCTTGTCTACTTCTTTACAACTCATGTTGTTTTTGGATTTTTCTTCTGTAGATCCTTTTAATGCTTCTTCTGATCTAATGCACTTTTCAGAGTTTTTCTTAGAGACCATCTAACTCCCTTTTTGTTGAATTAGTCTCAACCTCTAACCTTTCACAATATACCTATTTCTCCTTTAGCTAACTATCATCATCTCTTATATTCTCCTTACCTCTCTAATTTGTGTCTTCAGATTAACAGTCACTTCCTTGTATTGATGCTCTCTCTCATCACATATCTGTACAAGTTTCTTTAGGTCTCTGTCTTCAAAGTTCAATCTATTTAGTTTTGCCAATGCTAAGTCAAGCTTGGCTTGATGTTTAACTAAATTTTCATTTCTATTTTCCCCATGAATGCCAGGTCACTCACACATGCAGAGATTTCATTTAATTGAACACTTTCCATTTGACATGGCTTTTTATTCTTCCTCTTCCTCTTTTCCTTTTCTGCAATGCTACAGCTAGTATCTCCTCCATGCATGAGCTACAATCTATCCCAAATTTATTTTGCAGAATTTAATTATATTACTATATCAAGATCCTTATTATAAATATTTTTTATATATAGTACATTTTGCCTTGGAATCCCATTATTTTTCTTGCGCAGAGGGAGATTCTTTACAGTAACCTTCACATACAAGCTTCCATACATCGGGTTTGTTGTCACTCACTGCCAAATGTGTTTTCAATTGTCCAAAGTGAAAACGAGCAGTGCAGTTTGAAGACATCTCCCAAGCCATAAAAGCTCTCAAAGCTAAATTGGTCCCTCTCCATTGGATAGTTCTTAGAATAGGCTTTCCAACAATATGTGGAAGTCCAAAAATGGACTTTTGGATCAGAAGTTAGAGCAGATTGAAGCTACCCTTTGAAAGCCAAAAAATAAAGAGAAAACAACCAAGGGTAAGGTCTCAACATATCAGAGGTCTCGGCTCATCGTAACTCAGAGGTTCCAATGAAAAAGCGTATCAGTGATCGCACATCAAGGTCACACCGCATATCATAGATCACACTTCATAATAGCAGGGCATTCAACACTTCATGTAGCAGAGATCTGATATAGGCTATCGCACATTGGCGATTTCTTATCGGTGGCACTAAGAGCATATCAGCAAGGTCAAAGTAAACTTGCAATTATTTATCGCTGATATCAGCGATCACATATCAGAGGTCCAGGGTATAGTGTATATCAGCAATCGAAGGTCATGTATGGCGCATTATCTGTCTCACATATCGACAATCGCAATTGCCCAAACATATCAGAAATCAGCAATCGATGATTTCAACTTGACTACTCTAAAGAAATTGCAGGATGAATATCTTGATAAGCGTAAATCACCAGGAAGGGCTGAAAATGATTTACAAAGGAAATCAGTGAAAAACCATGGGCATGCCAGCCTTTTCTCTCTCCTCCATGGGGCCACATGGTAGAGTATTATTGGATCCGGTAAAGACACGGAAGCACTACCTTCAGCATGACATGGCAGTACGACAGACACGTGGCATGCAAATTCAACATTTTGAGGGGCCATAATGGGCCAAAACAGGGTGACATGTGTGACTACTCACAAGGTGACACATGGCAGTGGATGACATCACATCAAAGATTGAAATTTGACGTTTATAGGGTGAGGCATGTTATTACACCAAGTAAAACATCTCCTTGTGATCTGCCGATAAAGGGGTTGGCCCACAGTCACATAAAGAGTCAAAGAAACCAAGGGCTAAGCACAGAGGGAGGTCAGCGATTGAAAATCGAAAGAACTGGATATCACATCATTCCAAGTTAAGTATCTGATTCCAAGCAGCCGATAAGAAACCTCCGATATAAAGGTTGAGCCCCAAGTCACAGCCTTCGGACCTATGATGCAAAAATATTGAAAGGGGCTCAACCATAGGGGGCCAAAGGAGATCGATGTTAAAAATTTTGTAGAGCCTCTTCAATTTAAAACCCCCTATCTTTTAGCTCTGATACACTTCTATGATCATTTCATTGGGCATATTGATTTCCATTGGCTTGAAAAAGAATGTAAGAAGGGACATATGAGTTGGCAGTGTGTTCAGAATCTATTATGACCATCATGGGTGATTTCCCCCGCTTCCTATAAGAGAAGTGAAATTGTTAAGGCCGAAAGCGATAAGGAACTGGTTGAGAGAGCATGAGGCATAATGTAGCAGAAATGCGGTTGGACCAAAGGCCAGCAAAGAGAGTGGCATGGAGATATTTTTACGGGACCATCATTTTAGTTTCATTTGTTAATTATATTTTGTTGTTTTTTATTGCTATTCTCATTCTGGTTTGTTTCCAATAAAATTATCTTTATGTTATAATAATTGGAGGCATGTTGGCTTATAGGGGCCTGACCCAAGTTCAGAGTTAATTAGCCAAACAAATCCCTATACTACTGGCCCTTTCAACAAGACTCCTGGAGTGTGGATTGAGGTCTCACCCAAAGTAGTATGGGAGGGTGCTAGAACCAAGTTTCCGCACCCTTGAGATGTCTGAGAGGTTGAACTAGTCTAACTATTAGTCCCTTCATGCAAGTTGCTTCGCGCACTTCCCAGGCCTTTTCACCCTGATATGCTTGCCTTCGCGCATCCCTAACCAGGGTTGTGGAGCTTCCACACCATTGGAGAAACGATTTGTGCTATTCCCCTAAGTCGCACCATAAACCTTACTTATCTTCCTATGCTTAGGAAATTATCTTCATGTAAGTAGATACCTTACGTTATATTTATTTATACAACACATTCATATGAGTTCGTCGAGCAAAAAAACAATACACTTGCAATTTAAACCCAATCATATATTAAAAAAGGAAAAGATACATAGAAATATGGTAATATTCTCTTTATTAAATCTTCCAACAGTTACAGACTTGACCTTCCGTGTGCACTCAGCTGCAAGGGTTTGTGCACTCAACTGCGGACTACTAGGCCTTTGTGCACTCAATTGCAAAGCCTTCTCCTACTCTACGACCCAAAGACACACTTTACGCTTTGACTCGGTCTCTTAGACTCATCATGCTTCTTCTATTATATCTTAGCTATCTCTACACTTAGAGCCTCACTCTATTTATACAATCCGATGGTCCATGGACCATGGGTAGGTCTATCAAGCCGACATTATATTAAAAAAACAAGGGCAGACATCCCTGTGACTCTATTATGACTTCGTACTCTGTGCCCATAATTCGCGGAGATTTTACAAAATATTTGGTCAAAAATTGGGCCTTAAACCCCAAAACATGCATTGGGGGGATTCCATGCCCAACAGGCCCCCAACACAGGCATTCCCTCGAGTCACTCTTTCAGCACAAAGATATTCACGTGGAGTCCCTCCAACTTTGTCCGAACTGCTGCGAGGTTGGCAGCGCACTAAGCGATTGCCTGTTGGATCTCCTGGACATGTTTTCCCGAGGCCGCAGTGTCCGAACTGCTCTCCTGCATCTGTGCCTGTGTCCCCTGTTGAGTATGGAGCATGATTTTTTAGAGGTATTTGTTTCAGTCGGATGTATACCCCAGGAAGTTTGTACACCCCTCCACACGGGGGGGTGTGGGGCAGACTTGTCCCCCCCGTGGGGGTTCGGAGGGGCCGATCCCCCCCGGCTAGAGGGTCTAGGCGCTAGTGTTCCCCCGGCAGGACTTTCGGGGGCAACACCCCTAAAGCTAAAAACAGATGTAAAATTTCCTTGTAAAAGTATAGTAATTTCTAGTCAATCTAGGCCGTTCATTACGTGGATGATCTGATAGTAGAACTTGTGTTTAGTTTAGGGTTTTGTGCCATGGAAGGGAACCCCACTCTTTATATGAGGGCATTGTATTTGAGGCTGTGTAATAGATGTGTATTCTCCGAGCGAGAAATAGAGAGGTGAGACTGTGAGAGAAAAAAAAGGATATTACAGCGGATCTCCTATAGGTTGTGTATCTTCATTTTGCTGGATAATAGAAGAGAAGGACTAGCTGTTCATGGTGGACGTAGCCCAAACTGGGTGAACCACGTATATCTATGTCTCTTTGGTTTTATGCGTTTTCTATGTTTATATTAATGCAATATTCTATGTGTTCCATTGCTCTGTAATATATAATTTTCTAACAATTGGTATCAAAGACGAACGTCTATTTGGTTGATAAACTCATAGGAAAGAAGGGTTCCTCGTTTGAGTGGGAGCAATGGCGGAAGATGGTAAGTTTAGGGTCAAGAAATTTAACGGCCAAAACTTCTCACTGTGGAAGATGCAAATGGAAGATTATCTGTATCAGAAAGATCTGTACCTACCATTGGGAGGAAAAACAAAGATGTCGATGATTATGACAGATGAAGAATGGAACCTTCTCGATAGAAAGGCACTCGGAACAATATGGTTGTGCCTCGCAACATTGGTCACCTTCAACATTTTGAAGGAAACAATGATAGAGGGTTTCATTAAGGCATTGGAGAAACTATATGAAAAACCCTCGGCCTCAAACAAGGTATTTCTTTTGAAACAATTATTTAATATGAAGATGTCGGAAGGTGGATCTATTGTAGACCATTTAAAAGATTTTAATACTCTTACAATTCAGTTATGTTCTGTAGGGGTAAAATTTGATGATGAAGTTAGAGCTCTATTATTCTTGTGCTCATTGCGAGAAAGTTGGAATGGTTTAGTAATGGCCATTAGTTACTCTGTTTCTGGATCTAGTACTTTAAAGTTTGATGATGTTGTCGGTGCTATCCTTAGTGAGGAAATGCAACATAAAAGCTCTGGTGAGACATCAGGTAATACTTTGAGTGCAGAGTCTAAGGGAAGAAAAATGGAAAGAGGAAAGAGCTTAGGATATCACAGTAAATCAAGGAAAGGTAGATCCAAGTCCACATCAGGGATAGTGTGCTGGATATGTGGAAATAAAGGACACCTAAAGAAAGACTATGGATCTCGAAAGGGAAAAGAAGGAGATGCACAACAAGAAAACAATCATGAATCAAATGTGACAGGTGAGGTGTTACAAGATGCTTTGATCGTTTATTTCAAAAATATTACTGATTCGTGGGTGGTACATTTAGGGGCATCATTCCATGCCACACCTGATAAGAAATATTTTCATGACTATGCTCAAGGAGATTTTGGACAAGTCCATTTAGTTGATGATAAACCTTGTAAAATTGTTGGAATGGGTAAGGTTCTTGTAAAATAGTAGAATGGAAACCAATGGCTACTAAAGGAGGTAAGGCATGTTCCAATCTGAAGAAAAATCTGATTTCAACAGGGCAGTTAGGCGGTGAAGGTTGTGTGACAACTTTCATAGATAAAGCTTGGAAGGTCACCAAAGGAGCCCTGGTAATAGCAAAAGGCAAAAAGGTTGGTACATTGTATTTATGTGATGGTATTTCTAACTCTATTAATGCTTTAACTTTCAAAGGAGCAGATGCAACATTATGGCATCATAGGCTCGGACACATGAGTGAAAAGGGGATGAAGATTCTTCACTCAAGGAATTTGTTGCAGGGTTTGAAGAATGTTGATTTGGACTTCTATGAGAATTGCATTTATGGAAAGCAGAAGAGAGTCACATTTCTTAGAGTTCGGAAAGAAAAGAAGAGAGAAAAATTAAAGCTTGTGCATACAGATGTATGGGGACCTGCTCAGGTATCATCTCTCGGTGTCTCTTATTATTATGTTACTTTTATTGATGATGCACCTAGAAAAACTTGGATTTATTGTATTAAGAATAAATTTGATGTATTTGATACTTTCAAGAAATGGAAAGCTTTGGTTGAGATTGAGACAAGAAAGAAATTGAAGTGTCTCAGATTAGACAATGGAGGTGAATAATGTAGCAAAGAGTTTGATAGGTACTGTTCAGAGCATGGAATTCAGAGAGAGAAGACAGTTCCAAGAACACCACAAGAAAATGGTGTGTCAGAAAGGACGAACAGAACAATCATGGAGCATGCAAGGTGCATGACATTGCATGCAGGATTGCCATTACAATTTTGGGCAGATGCTGTAGACACTGTTGTTTATCTAATAAACAAGGGCCTTCAAGTTCCTTAGATGGTGGTGTTTCAAATGAAGCATGGATAGGTAAAAAGCTAAACTACTCCTTTTTAAAGCCTTTTGGTTGTGAGGCCTTTGTCCATATTAATAAAGAAAATAGAACAAAGTTTGAGTCAAAATCAAAGAAATGTACCTTTATTGGATATGGTGTTAATGATTTTGGTTATCACTTATATGATTACGAAAATCATAAAATAATTAGGAGTAGAGATGTAATATTCAATGGAAAGGTCTCGTATAAGAATCAGCTGTAGGAAAAGAAACAAGAAAAAGAAAACAAGGAATACGCAGTTCTTGATGAAATCACTGAAAAAGTAAAGGTGCCTGAAAATAATAATAATCAACAACCACAACAACAACAACCACCACAATAGCATCAGACACCCCAAACACCTGAAAGTGGTGTTAGAAGATCTACCAAGATAAGTATACCCCCTAAATGATACTCTCCTTCATTATATTATTTATTGTTGACTGATTCTGGTGAACCCGAATGTTATGAAGAAGCAATGCAGGTTGAAAGCAGGAAGAAGTGGGAGGTAGCCATGGAAGAAGAGATGGACTCCTTAATGCATAACCAAACTTGGACTTAGTCAGGTGTTGGAAATAGATACTGAGAGGGGGGAGGGTGAATCAGTATTATCAGATCAACAAAACTTTTCCATTTCCATACTTAGATACATATACACTACTTTAATGCAACTGTGTCTAATGCAACTAGCGTATATCCAGAATACTTATGATTCAATTAATCCATTAAATGTTGATCTTTAGTTAGTGGATCAGAACTTCTTTAACCATATGTATAGTGAGCAGTGTAGTAAAACATAACAGATCATCACACACAAGAAGCACACATGAACACCATGATATAAGGTGGAAACCCAATGTGGGTGAAAACCACCTGCTGCAAGTCATCTCTATCTTCTTTTAATAAGAAACTTCTTTTACAATAGTTATGTATTGGTGCAGTCTTATACCAGTACGTAGGCTTCTACCTGCAGAAGGCTACAACCTTCTCTCATTTTCCAGACTCTCCTGGAAGGGCGCTACAACCCCCTTAGCTATTGTACTGGCCGATCCACTTACTAGTACGTAGGTACTAGCCTACTGAAATGCTCCAACATTTACTCATTCTCTAGCTGCTACTGGAAGGGAGTTACCACCCCCTTGCTCTTGTACTAGTTGATGTACTAGTACGTAGGTGCCGACCTACAGAAGGCAACAACCTTGTCTTTCTTCCTCAAGGTACCACGTTTCATACATTTTCAGACTGGATACTCCTGAAGCAAAAGACTATAATCTGAAGGCCATGTTTCATCCAATTTTCATACTGGACCCATCAATATCATTGAAGCACAAAACAATCAATACTAGCATCATCAATTTCTGAATCACTGAAACACTGAAACCGTGTCAACAATAAAATCACCAGAACACAGAGCAGACTACAGAACTCTGCAATAACAATCAAACCCAACTGCAACTTCAAACATCATACTTCATTATGTATATGCTACTATGATGAGTCAAACCCGCGTATATATGCGCTTTCGCCAAAGCCAACCCCTGTACAGATCTATACATATTCAATCATGACTTTGCGGCTGTTTCACACATCAATCATACACAGATCATAACATGCATACAATAAAACATGCATCAATGATTTAGATCTAGTCTATCCATGATCAAACCATATAAAGATGATTCATTTTAAACCATTTGATCCCAATCTATCCTTAGATCTTGTTCTCCATCAACCGGTGAGATCCCTCCTTAGCTCAGATCAAGCAATGCATCATAACCCATATCCTGCATACTGGATCTCATACTACATTAGATATTCAAGTCTTTTTCCATGCCCTTGCCTAATGATCTTCTTCTCCCTTTATAGTCTTAGGCCTTACTCAATACCACGGACCAAAACCATTGAGAAACAATACCACGGACCCAATACTTGGGTTCAACTCTTTTGGATGCAACACCACGGACCAAAAACGTAGGATCAAAAATTGTCAGACTAATACCATGAACCAACCATAATATTTCCCATGTGCATGTGCTTTTCTCTGCATGAAAGTGCGTGAACTTTTCTCTGCATGAAAGTGCATGAAATTTTCTCTGCATGAGAGGAAATTTTCTCTGCATGAAAGGAACTTTTCTCTGCATGAAAGTGCGTGAACGTTTTTCTGCATGAAAGGAACTTTTCTCTTAATGAAAGTGCGTGAACGTTTCTCTGCATGAAAGGAAATTTTCTTTGCATGAAAGTGCATGAACTTTTCTCTGCATGAAAGGAACTTTTCTCTTCACGAAAGTGCATGAACTTTTCTCTGCACTATAATTTATCATCTAAGATGAGTGGGTTGCCATCAAGTACAACATATGTATCGTAGTGCCAACAATCTCCCCCTTTGTACTTGATGGCAAAGCTAACTTGTCATACTGAGAACTGTCATGTGATTCCTTTGAGTTGTCCGACATCCCATGTATTCAGTCATATCTGATATCTCTTCTGTAGATTCATCTAGTTATAAATAAGTGAGATGTTCTTCTACGAGTGGGTTGCCATCAAGTACAGCACATGCATCATAATGCCAACAAATATCCCCCTTTGGACTTGATGGAAACAATACCAAATCACTCTCCCCCTTTGACATCAAGGGCAGAGGGTGGACCAAGCTATTCTCTTCCTTTGATAAACATTCTGCTGTCCATACTCCCCCTGAGTGCCTGCTGAAATTTTTGAATGAGCTCCCCCTTTGTATATGCCAAGGTGTACCAATCTGTCCATGCTCCCCCTGAGTACATGCTGAGTCTCTGCACTGTTGAAGTGTGTTATTCATGCTCACCCTTACTGTAGGCAAGATCTGCAAAAATGTATTCTACAAGAAGAACATGACTCTATCATAAATGACCTTCCTATCACCAAAGACTCATTCATACATCCATCTCTCAACCAAGTGAGGATATACAAATATTGACTCATCCACCCAACCAAGTGGGCTTACACTATAAGTTTACTCATGATAAACATATACATTACATCATTCATCCCAGGCATAGTGGGGAAACCAAAATAGGCCATTACATGACCTTGATAAAAAAAGACATATATGACATAGAGACGAAATATCTAGAGCAAGACTATGAAATTCATCAATAAATAATATTAGAAACATCTGTCAATCACTGTTCAGATCAGCAACCATGTTCTCCTTCTGTTCTCTTTCTGTACCTGATCTACCTGAAACCAAAAACAACTTATGTACACGAACCCATAGCTTCTAAGGTAATGCCAACAATGCATTATTAGAAGTTTCTCTACTCCCCCTGAAGCTATGCCAGATGGTTTCTGTCAGACCCATATCAAACTCTTCTCACCCTGAGTCTGGCCCACTGATTTCATTCAAACCAACATATACACAACTGTATCCACAAAAACACACATATATACGCATATATTCCTCATAAAACTCGCGTATAACTACTTCGAGATCAGCAACCTGTAAATGTCTTGTAACAAGCTATGTCTTCATATACATATCAACTCATCACCATAGTTATCTCATTATCATCAAGATCTGCATGATCCAAGTATCATCACTTTGGGAACATTTGCATCAATCATCATATGTAAGTATCAACCTATCATCATATAGGTAGAACTCATCATCATCATGTCTCCAACAATGCAACTTTGAGTAATCATTCATGTATCCAACACTATGTATCTTGAGCTCAAGATCATTTGTTAAGGCTTCCTTATATCATCAACATCAACAATCCTCATCCACATGAGCACCAAGAACTCTAGGAATCTTGCATCATAACTGTATTATATCATCTTTGTGCATATGACAACAGCAGCATATGAGTGACTCATCATCAAGCAATGAAGTTGTGTATTCAAGCTTTGTACTTCTCCTTATCCTTATGAAGATCACCATGTACGCATCATATATGCACCATCTAAGAATCAATCCACAAATATGATCTGAACATCAACTATGTAACCCCAAGAATCATATGAGATTTTATCATGGACAACTCATAACTATATTGTAGCAGGATGTATCATTTAGCCATATAATCATTATCACCAAGGAATACTAACCATAATTCCAACAATACATTATTAAATTCATATGCTACCCCTAAACCTATGCCAACAATCAGATCTAATCATGCATATATCGGCATGAAGTATCAAGGCATCATCATCAAAAATTTAGAATCAAAACACTTCTAAACATCTTACAAGTAGCAAGACATTTCCACACGTCATCAGCAGATTGTAACCATTATCAAACAAGGCAAATAATGGACTAAATCATATCAGACCCTTTTTCTGAGCCTATCCCACTACCTTTCTTCATATACACGTCTGTGCAGTGTATAACTCGCGTATATATGTGACTTCTATTTATGCAACTTGCGTATGAGATTCAGAACACTGCATTTTTATATTTTCAGCTCCCCCTGAGTCTGTTATGTCTGTGTTGGGTTGTGTCTGAGTATACTGTGCTATGCCACATCTTTCTGTCTATACTTCCTTCTTCTTCCATATCTTCAAGCGTGATGAAGTTTTCTCCTTTTGGTATGGTGCCCGTACTTTATTCCTGCATTCCTTTTCTATATGTCCAAGCTTGTTACATCCATAACACCTTACATGTTTCATATTCCTTCTATAGCAATCAAACATATTGCAAGAAAAACAATATCCCTGAAAGTACTTGGAATGTGATGATCTTTCTGAGTGATGATCTTGACTTCTCCTTCTTCTGCATCTCGCTGCAACATGTCCAAGATTATGACATACATAACATTCAACATTATTCATTGGAGGAGTAAAAGATTTTCTTTGGAGAATTTCTTTCCTTGGTTGTTGATGGGGTTGACCTTTCATTTCCTTTTTGAGCATTTCAGATTTTGCATTGGAGTCCCTTGTCTTACTTTGTGAACTAGATTCTCCCTCAACTGATCCATGAAATCCAAGACTAGTTTTGATAGCAGGAGACCTTTGACTACTAAGAATATCATCCAAGATCTTAGTACTATCTTGAAATCGTAAGAGCTTATCCTTTTCTTCTAATTTATCATTTAGAATATTTACCTCAACCTGAAGCTGCTCTTCCCTTTCACGATGCTGCTTCTTCATGTTTTCTTCAAGTTTTCTTTCTTCTTCCAACTGATGTCTTAGTTCAAGAACTTCGTTTTCTTGTTTTTCAAGAGCTTTGAGTAGTTTTTTATTCTGCTTCTTTGATTCTTCACGATCTTCCTTTAGCGAAAGGATCGTAGCTTCAAGCCTTTCATAGTAACTGGATCTATCTCTGAGTTTCTTTATTGTTGTGCTTCTTTCATTTACTTCATTTCTTAATGATGTCATTTCATCCTGCAACTTTTGACCTTTTTCCTTGAATAGCTTCCTTACCTTGTTTCCTTCCTCTAGTTGAGCTTTTAGTTTGGTAGATTCTTCTTTGAAGGCACATTCCTTCTTGTTCAATAGATCTTGTTGATCTCTAATTTTGTCTGTAAGCCTTTTAAATTCTGCCTCTATTTGATATCTTTCTTGTTCACCCATAAGCACAAATTGAGTTGTTTCGCTATCACTTTCATCATCTTTAAGAGGTTAAATAGATGTATCACCAGAGGATAACAAATTCATACCTGATAGATCTTATTCATCTTCATTCTAAAGTGATTCTGAACCTGATGTGCTTCTTCCACATATTCCCAATCCATACACCCACTGTCATAGTTCTTCTGAGATGTCTTCTTCTTCTTAGGTGCTTTCTTCTTAAGATTCTTTCCCATAGTTCCACGAATCTCCTTCAAGCGATCAAGCTTCTACCAAAGGACCTGCTTTGATACCAATTGTTGGAAATAATACTAAGAGGGGGGGGGGGTGAATCAATATGATCAAATCAATAAAAAAAATTCATTCCCATACTTAGATACATATACGCTACTTCAACGCAACTGTGTCTAATGCAACTAGCGTATATCCAAAATACTTATGATTCAATTAATCCATTAAATGTTGATCTTTAGTTAGTGCATCAGAAATTCTTTAACCATATGTATAGTAAGCAGGTGCAGTAAAATAGAACAAATCATCACACAAAAGAAGCACACATGAACACCATGATATAAGGTGGAAACCCAATGTGGGTGAAAACCACCTGTTGCAAGTCGTCTCTATCTTCTTTTAATAAGAAACTTCTTTTACAATAGTTCTGTACTGGTGCAGCCTTATACTAGTATGCAGGCTTCTACCTGCAAAAGGCTACAACCTTCTCTCGTTCTCCAGACTCTCCTGGAAGGGAGCTACAATCCCCTTAGCTCTTGTACTAGCCGATCCACTTACTAGTACGTAGGTGTTGGCCTACTGAAATGCTCCAACCTTTACTCGTTCTGTAGTTTCTATTGGAAGGGAGCTACCACCCCCTTAGCTCTTGTACTAGCTGATGTACTAGTACGTAGGTGCCGACCTATAGAAGGAAACAACCTTCTCTTTCTTCCTCCAGGTACAACATTTCATATATTTTTAGACTGGATACTCCTAAAGCACAACACTATACTTTGAAGGCCACGTTTCATCCAATTTTCATACTGGACCCATCAATATCATTGAAGCACAAAACAGTCAATACTAGCATCATCAATTTCTGAATCACTGAAACACTGAAACCCTGTCAACAATACAGTCACCAGAACACAGAGCAGACTACAGAACTCTGCAATAACAATCAAACCCAACTGCAACTTCAAACATCATACTTCATTATGTATATGCTACTACGATGAATCAAACCTGCGTATATACACGCTTTCGCCAAAGCCAACCCCCGTACAGATCTATACATATTCAATCATGACTTTGCAGCTGTTTCAGACATCAATCATACCCAGATCATAACATGCGTACAATAAAACATGCATCAATAATTCAGATCTAGTCTATCCATGATCAAACCATATAAAGATGAT
>APFE031483240.1:146717-166100 GCA_000404065.3 Pinus taeda | reverse complement strand
GCATCTTGCTGAAAAGTGTTGGACTCTGAATCCAACAATGCTTCCACAAAAGCTGAAGAAGGTGGAAAGAGAAAATGGTAGAAATGGAAAGGAAGATTCCATGAACAATGTGTCTCAGGATGATTCACATGTTGATGCTGATGTGCAGACAAAGGAAGGACCTTTGAAATGGATTGGTAAGAAATGGCTAGAGTTCTTATCCAATTAAGATTGCATGTCTATCGATGCATCTATTTGCATTTCTTTGTTGATGAGATGAAAGTTGCAGGATTTTACCAAGAAGGTGAATGGAGAAGCTGAGTAGGAGGCTCACTTTATTGCTGCAACATTATAATTCATTTCAGCTTCGAAAGTACAGTGTTCTTAAGCAACAGTTGAAGGATGAAATGCATGCATGAGCATGAGATGTATGAACACATGGATGTTGATGATTTCCTTGTTTTTGAACATGTGTGTGATTAACTTGAAGGGTTGATTGCTTTGTTGTAACATGCATGCAATATTGACTTGAGAAAAGTTGATTTGGTCTCCAAGATGGAGATAATGATGAAGTGTTTCATATTTTAAAAAAGAGTTCTAATGGTCTATTCTACACGCTTGACTTGAAGGGTCAATTGTGTTAAAGGCATGTTTTGTGGGCTTGTTATCTAGTCCATCATTTGTATGCAGATGTAAGGCATGGAGGTGTTCACAAGATGTGAAATATGTTTCTTTTGTTGAAGCAGGAGTTTAGACCATCCAATTGTTGTCTGTATTTCTGTTGTTGTTAACATTTGTTGTTGGCAGTTTGTCAAACAGGTACAAATGAAAGTTTTGTGAAGCAGATGTCACTTCACATTTGTTTAAGCCACCTTGGATCAATGATCAAGGCAGAGAAGTTCAAAGTACCTTCTATGACCATCTCAGCAGGAGCTCTATAAGAAGGCAAGGAGGAAGGCAATTCTTCCCAGGAGGACCAACACATCTAGGAAGGAAAGTGGTCAGAGACTTTGGTTCAAAGGCACTATGCAAAGGAAAGTGTGTGGAGGCTGAAAGAAGAGGGTGCTCTTACTCTCATTTACTATTCAGATCAGTATATCAGTCTTTTGGAAACCAAAAGATCTTTTAGTGGGAAGGCATGATCCAAAATGGATTTTGGATAGACTCTTAAGTCTAAGTGTTCCTCACAGAGGAAAATGAAAGTCTAAGGAAGTTCCTGGAAATAGCCCCATGGTAGAGATATTTTCATTCTAAATCTACTGCAACTTGAATGGGAAAAAATGAACTTAGGATGCAGAATTTATCGTAGAAAGAAGATGCCATTTGTTCTTTGGTAAAAGAGGCAAAATCCCCTAAAATGGGCAAAAAACCCTTATAAAGGGAAATCGCATTGGAGGAGGTCCAAAAGGCGGACTTAAGCAAAAAGGGGAGAAACCCTTGATTTCCAATCCCTGACATATCGGGTCAGAGGCAGGCTTGTGCATATAACCTAAGGCAAGAACCTCCGGCTGATGCAATATTGCGACTGCCGATATCGACGGATCGACATCGGCAATGCCATGAGGCAAAGGATGGACCCCCAGGCAAACACGACTTGTGATTGTGATATATCACATCGCAATGTCGCCTTGCAGCGATGTAAAAGGAGTGACGATGCCAGACCCGATGGACTTTATAGGCATGATTCGATAAGTTTTGAGTTCCAGTAAAAGAGAATTTCCTATGTATAAGCGTGTTTCAGTGTAAAAACTGAAATACAAATGAAATTGCCTGAAGCGATAAAGTGGACCCGAAAGGGAATTATAAAAACGACGCCATGTTATTTGAGTTTCGATAAGGTGGGATTTTAGTTAGGCCTTAGACGGAAAGCAGTATTGGGCTGGCGCCGCCTGAGCCCACACACTGGTTGACACATGGCTAGAGGAGGAGAGAGGAAAACCACCTTTTCGAGCGGGTAACCTCCCTACTCCTAAGCTGTCCAAAACCGCATGTTGATTGTTGGATCGGAGATCATCCAGATTGACGGTGGAGCTTGTGAAAGCGACCCAAGGCGGACCTGATGCGATATAGGGAAATTTTGATATAATTTGAAGTCCGATAAAAAGGATTTTTTTGTGTTTTCACTTATTTCCCGTGTATTTGGGATTTTACCTAAAATGCTTATGCGATGCGATATGATGCCTAATGGTGAACTTGATAGGGATTTTAGGGGCGATTGAATGGGATTTCACATCTGATAATGTATTTTCCAGAAATCTCCGTATAATGAAATTTTCTCCATTTTCAGGTTTTTGCCTAAGAGAAGGCCTTGAAACCTCTGTAACCACTCCAGATCCTCATGCCACACTACAAGCGAGAATTTTTACAGGGAATGATGCATTTTGAAGCCACAGAGCCACAGATCCAAATGGCTAGTTGAATTGACAAGAAGCAGGGAAGCCACAGAGGCACAGAGAGATAATGATACGCAGAGAAACGACTGGGGTAGCTGAAAAGCTGGAAAAGTACCTCAAGGAGGCAGAGAGCTCAATTGAGAGCAAAGGCAGAAGCAAGAGAGCAGAGAGAGTGATAAGCTAATGCGTAGAGTAGCTGAGAGAGTCTTTGGAGTCACTTGGAGGTCAAGTGAAAAGCCACAGAGCTGAAAGTTGCAGAAAGCCAAAGCCAGAGCCAAAGAAGCCAGAGCCGAAGAGCTAGAACCAGAGCCGAGAGCTAAAGCCAAAGTCGAGCACTAGAGCCATATCCAGAGTGAGAGCCTAGAGCCAGAATGCCAAGAGCTTCAGAGCCAGGGGATAAGATGGTGTTTTGAACCCATTGTGTTTTGTGTAAATTAGTGGAGTTGAGCATGGAGCTTGTAAAAGAACTTAGACCATAATCACAGAAAGCCTAGTTGAGTTGACTATAGCTCAAGGAGATGTAGCCCAAGAGTTTTGGGTGAACTCCATATTAAACTTGCTATATTATGTGTGATGCTCATTTGCTACATTGTTTCACGGTTATATGTTTTATATCAGTTAAAGCAAATCAATTTACAACACATAAACAGTTTAAAACAACCATAAGCATACACCTTATTTTCAAGCACATATTTAATTCCACATTGGTTAATCATATAGACTTGGGAATATTTAAGCTTTGGAAGTGGGAGAGGTGCTTGTAAGTTAGACAAGAAGCCTAAATGCCTCATTTTTAGATCAAGAAAAGAAATATTATTTCTATAATATATGTCAATGAATTTCTTCCTCATTGAAATAGGTATAGCACATGTCAAAGTGCTATAGGTGATTCAAAGAGTCAAAATAAGAATTTAAGTGCATGTTACTATAGGTATATTTATGTATTAGAGTCAAGGAAGACACCTCCAAGCAAAGTCAAGTCTCCTCCAAGCATGTGGAACCATAAAAAGAAGTCATTTGAAGCAAAGAAGTCAAGTTGGCATACAAACAACAAGTCAGCCTAAAGGAGGGACAATTCTCTATATATATAGAGGCTGTCCACTCCCTCATAACATTATAACTCATCTATGAAATAAACGAAGTAAAGGAACAGAAGAATAGGGATGAAGAATGGGTCTCTAAGTGTAACGAAAAATAAGGGTACATAACCGAGCCTAAGAGGAATATTCTAGGGTTAGTTACAACCACGCATATTAGAAAAGGAGACTTGTCTCTACGTTTATGACAACAACAACTCATAGTCAACCATCTATCATTGTTTGGGGTTAAAACTAGGCCTACAAGGCCTACTACTCAAGAGAATAAGAAGGGTACAAAAGAGAAGGATAAAAGGGTCTACAACATCAAGTAAACCTCCCACACGTGCGATAAATTAGGACTACAGGACAATCATACAAAGTATATACCTACATCTCAAGGAAGAAGCTCATTTGATAAAAAGGAAGGAAGGGATCATCACAAATAAGGAGTCTCATCATAGACCAAGAATAACAACCTCTTCTAGAGCAAGTGCAACAATGTTTAACAACAGTTGAAAGAAGAACAAAGTGCCGGAAGAAGGAGGACGAAGTGACAGGGAACAAAGTGCGGGAAGAAGGAAGTGTCAGGGAACAAAGTGTAGAAAGGAGGAAGGAATTGACTTGTGGTTGGAGGATATTGTTGTCAAGGGTCTATGGTTTGGCATTGATCAATAAGAAGCTTCAATAAGAGAAAATTACCGAAGGGTTTTCCTCTAAAGAGAAGAGAGGCTTTGGCCTTGGCAAAGAGCCAACATCTTGTGTTCTTGTTCTTATGTTTTGGGTAGCAGTTTGATGAAGTACACACACATGCATTAATAATAATAAGAAGAAGATTAAGCTAAAAAGAAAAAGTAAAAAGACACCAAAAATTGTTATCAAGTCAAGAAGAATCACACTACACCTAATTTCCCTTGATTCTTCAACATGGTATTAGAGGTAAGGAGACACATCAAGGAAAAGGCATCTCATGAACACTCACCAAGGAAGGGCATCTACAAGTTGAAGCATCGAGCTAAGAAGTCTCAATCACTTCAAGGGCAAGAATATCTACCATCTATCATTCATCAAGGAAGATTAAAAGACAAGAAGAAGAGCCTTAGATAAAGGCACCTACAAGAAGAGAAAATCAAAGAAGAACCTACATCAAGCTACAAGTCATCAAGCAAATGTCATCATCAAGAAAGTCCACTTGGAGAAAGCAACTTGAAGAACATCAAGATCTAAGGAAGGAAAACCATCAAGTCTTCAAGGAGAAAGCAAGTCCACAACATCTCAAAATCTATTGAGTAATTATATGTCCCCTTCTGAATATACATCAATGTCTTTTTGCAAGGAAAGCAACAAATTGGTAGGTACCAATAATGTTCTTGCATGGAAGAAGAGGACTGATTTACTTCTCAAAGAGAATGAAATTCTAGAACACACCCAAAGGAATATCACTATTCTTGCTAAGGAACAAACTCAAGCCTTAGCCAAGTACAATAATGAGACAAGAGCTCAAAGGATTCTAATAGAATCCATCAAAGAGTCTCTCATTCCTTATGTATTTAAACTTCAAACATCAAAATAAGTCTATGATAAACTAGTAGAGCTATTCTCAATAACCACAGCTAGAAAAGTGATATCTCTACGAAATGAATTGGACAAAATGAAGATATCAAAGGAAGGAATATCTCCCTACTTCATGAAGATCTCTAAGATGAGGGATAAACTTCAAGAGCTAGGGGAAGTCATGTCTGATAGAGAAATGACAACTATAGTACTCAATGCTCTACTTGAGGATTGGGGCAACTTCACATAAAGCATATATGCAAAGAAGGAAGCCACCCTACTAAGTGAAATGGTCTCTATGAAAGATAGAGGAAATAATACTCAAAGAAAAAGAATATATGGGATCAAAGGAGCAATAATTTGCTACCATGGCCAAGAAAAAGGGAAATTTTGGCAAATTTGGTCCACAAAGAACAAACAATAGAGATATGTCCAAAATCCAATGCTATGGATGCCAAGAATGTGGACACTACAAAAGAAGTTGTCCTAAACTAAAGAAGGACAACAACAACAAAATAAAAATGGAAGAAGCGCATGTGACTCAATAAATGAAAGAAGAAGACAAGAAGCAAAAGAAGGAAGATCCTCCAGATCTCTACTATGACTAAGCCAAACTCTTTACTTAAAGTCTTCTTTCAAATTTTTGAGTAGTAATGGAGCATGTAGGAATAGAATAAAATTGCATGGCTAGAAACATCTTATAGAATCTAGAAGCATGAAGCACATAGAGTTCAAAATACTCATGTAGAAGGAGAATTTATAAGTAGAACAAAATGCATGGCTATAAATATCTTCCAGAATATAGGAGCATGGTAGATATAACTCAAGATATTCATGTAGAAGGAGAATAGCTAGTATAAGACCTCATCCACAATGAAAGAAAATTGATCATGATTAAATATTAGAAGACCTCCACCATAAAAAATAAATAAACATTTGTAGGTTAAGGGTCTTCAATATCCTTTGATGGAATATTCAAAAGAATATTCATAAACAAAAGGAGATGTCTCATTAGGAATCCCATTCATGGGATTCAAGAAAAGGATGATATGTAGGCAAGCTAAGATGAAGCAAGAAGGGCCACACCAAGGACAACCAAATGAAGCTAAGATGATCAAAGGAGAATCAATATGAGGTATGTATGCATCAAAATTTATTCATGTTATCATATGTATTTTATTGAGTCATGGGAATAGTTCTATGACATGATCAAGTATGAGAGAATCCCTTTCACAAATGACATGCTCGAAGGCATGTACTACAATGAAATTAAGGTTAACAAAAGGAAATACTCACATAAGAAGTATAAGATTGCTGACTAAGAAGCAAGTGAAGAAGGAATGCTGACTAGTCCTAGAGGGAAGCAATGAAGAAGTGATCCCACAAGGAGCATAAGGTGGTTGAATAATCTATCCAAGAAAAATAAAATGAAGAAAGAGATCAAGCATGTGAAGAAAACCATGATCACAAAGAATCACTATCTGAAAAAGATCCATTGAAGACATCACCCAAAAGAAGGCAAGACAACTCTAACTAAGAAAGGAAAAGATCAAAGGACCCTTGACACCTATGAAGGACTTGGAGATATGAAAGGTGTAGATAACTACTTCTACTCTATGGATATGTCATGATGAAAAATCCATCCAAAAAAATCACAATTTAAAGTTCAAGCAATATCAAGATGAATTCATGAAGGGCTACTAGATCGAATCATGTAAACAAACAAGTACAATGAAGCATCCATGAGAAGAGTATTCCGAAGCATGGAAAGATGAAAAAGGAGTAGCTAGATGACAAAAGAACCTGATATATGACAAGAAGGCCACTTTCCATGAAGGAAGCAATGACATGACAAGCCAAGAAGGAAAGTGATCAATGGATGGTGCCCTATTAGGAATAAGTTCAAACAAAGAGTTCATGACATCAAAGGAAAGAAGGAGATCAAGTAGTTGGAGGACCCACGAAGAAGAAGTTTTTGATGAATGGACAAGTCCCTAGCTAAGATGGGGTTATAACAAGTTCCCAATTACAAAGGAACTTGGAAAAGTACCTTGTCAGAGGATACTTGGGCATGTCTTCCTCAATTGAGAGGAAGACATAAACACAACATTCTTGTCTTCACTTAGGAAGAAATAATGGGAGGATTGGGTAATCATCTAGCATCCGATACTCTTTGAGGATGTGCAAGGAATCCAAGACAAGAGTAGGAAAGAGGATCGATCTTATTTGAGGGTTGGGAACCCAAGACAAGAATAGTCCTAGAAGGTCATACTCAGTGAACACCTTGGTGGGTATGTACCTTGAGAGACAGTGACTAAGGTGTCTATAACTCGTTGGTCTCACCAAAATTGTGCTCTAATCTATTGAGAGATAGAGATGCTAGTGTTAGCCTCCTGCTCATAGCAAGTATTCATATTTCATGATCGACATTTTCACATGCCAAATATGTCATACTTTGCATGCTGCAATGTTCCATATTTGCTACTGAGGCAAGGAGGGCACAAACCTTGTCTGCAAGCATTTGGGGCAGACCAGTTTGATGACCAAGACCCAGATGAGAGGAAGCACAAGAGTTCATTCTTCAATTGGTGGTACTGTGGAATGTCCAGTAGTGTGGTTGTGTCTATATCTGTGCTCATGTACATTCAAGAAAATGTTGGATGGGGTTTGGGGTTTTGTATCCCAACCTTGGCAATGGCAATAGCACTCTTTGTTTTCATGTGTGGGACAAGATTGTACCGACATAAAATGCCTGATGATAGTCCGTTCACTGGAATCGCCCAAGTCTTTGTAGCCAGTATCAGTAAATGGAATGTATGTGTTCCTTCTCTAGGAGAAAATAAAATATATGTTATTCAAGAAGAACAGCTTTTAAAGGTTGAAAAGAGTAGAGAGATTTTTCCTACAAATCAACTAAGGTTTCTTGACAAGGCAACTGTGGCAGTTGATTTAGATTACAAGCATAAATACATTAACTGGAGACTATGCACAGTTACACAGGTTGAAGAGGTGAAACTTGTTCTAAGATTGTTACCCATTTGGGTGTCTTGTTTGATGTATGGGGTTGTCTTTGCACAATCCCCGAAATTCTTCACAAAACAGGGAAGCACAATGGATAGAAAGATTGGTGAAAACTTTGAGATTCCTGCCGCATCTTTACAAAACTTCATTAGCCTCTCTATTTTCAGTGCTTGTGCCTATGTATGATCGCATATTTGTTCTAGTGGCCAGAAAAATAACCAAAAATGAGCGTGGTATAACACTGCTTCAGAGGATAGGTATTGGTATATTTACTTCCATTCTTTCTATGACTGTTGCTGCCTTGACAGAAATGAAAAGGCTCCAAGTGGAAAAGGATAATGGATTGGAAGATATGCCCCATGCCACGATTCCATTGAGCATTTTTTGGTTGCTTCCAAAATACATACTATTTGGTATATCAGATGTTTTTTACAATGATAGGACTGCAAGAGTACTTTTATGATCAGATGCCTGACACAATGAGAAGCTTAGGTATCGCTCTCTATTTGAGTGTTTTCAGCATAGGTAGTTTCTGGAGCAGTTTTTATATTTCTATTCTTGAGAAACTAAGTAACAGAGGGAAGAAGCAGAGCTGGTTTTCTGACAACCTGAATAGAGCTCATTTGGACTACTTTTATTGGTCTCTGGCTGCACTGAGTGCACTGTTCCTATGCATCTATGTTGTATTTGCTAGCTGCCTCATATATAAGAAAGTAGAAATCGATATTTGCCATGATGATGAAGAAACAACCTAATACGCAAAGATATTGATTCCTGGATAATTCAATTATGAATTCTTCAGTCATATTTATAAAGTGACATGCATATCTCAAAGCAATTGGCACTTCAGGAAGGCTTGATGGCTGGAATTTCATCGGGAGCTACAACAACGGCAGCAATTGAAGTGGCAAAACGATCAGGAACTCAGGGAAACTGATTGCGGTTGTATTTCCAAGTTTTGGTGAGTGATACCTGTCAACTGTTTTGTTCCAGTCCATACGGGAGGAATGCGAGAATATGCAACCAGAACCATGATGTTTCCAAGCAGTAATTCTTATATGTGTCAGACTGCATTCCTCGGGATAATTCTTTGTTAGCAATGGTTGCTGGAAGGAAAATCATTCTAAGAACAATGGGCATTATCAGGAGTTCATAATAGAAAAATTAGGTCCAACATGAAGATAGAATGTCCTGTTTGCCTGTGGACTTCTTAGAACTTAAGAAAACATGTACAGTTAATGAGTTCTATGTAGCATTGGATGTGGTGCCTAAAGAAGCTCTCTTGTGCTTGGCAGCTTCTGTCCATGAGGTATTGGCGTGTGACAAGCCAACAGATTATCATGGAAAAATCAAATATTAGATTATATAACCATCCTGACTCTATGCTAGCACTTAAGAATTTGAAATATGCTTTTATTGGAAGACTTGTATCTGTGCATGGAACAGTAGTGAAGATCAGCGTAGTTAAACCTTTAGTGGTACAAATGAATTTTACATGTACAAAATGTCGATCGACAGTGACATGTCGGTTTCCTGATGGGAAATACTCACCACCATCCAGTTGCATTCTTCCGAGTTACAAAAGCAAAACGTTTATTCCTGTCAGATGTGAAGCACAGACCCTTGATTTTCAGAAAATCAGGATACAAGAGCGGTTGCACACTCAAAATCATGAAGAGGGAAGAATGCCTCGAACTGTAGAATGTGAATTAACTGAAGATCTAGTGGATGCATGCATACCTGGTGATGTGGTTACAGTTTGCGGGATAGTAAAAATGATCAACACTGATATGGATGTCGGAGGAGGAAAAGCAAAATAAAAAAACCAGGGTTTGTTTTACCTGTATCTTGAAGCTGTTTCTATCATGAACTCAAAATCTCAATCTATATTCGAAGACTCAGAAGATGGTAAAATTTCCAGTACAAGAGGTGCTTCTTCACTGAACATACAGTCATTCACTTCAAGTGACCTGGAATTTATAGTGAAGTTTGCAGAAGAACACGGGTCAGATATCTTTCGCCAAATTTTGCATTCAATATGCCCATCCATATATGGGCATGAACTTGTGAAAGCTGGAATAACTCTGGCACTGATTAGAGGTGTGTAAAAGCATCTCATGGATCAAAATAAAGTTCCTGTAAGAGGAGATATTCATGTAATTATTGTTGGTGATCCTGGACTGGGAAAGAGCCAGCTATTACAAATTGCTGCATCTGTTGCACCCCGAGGAATCTATGTCTATAGTAACACAACTACTAACGCTGGTCTCACTGTTGCAGTGGTCAAAGATGCTATGAAAAACCTTTTACCTGAAGCAAGGGAGGGTGTAAAAGAGGCAGTGGTTACATGGAGAGATCTTATGGGATCTATTAAACAGGAGAAAGCATCCAAAGTGGCTAAGAATGGCAGCTTTAAGAATACGACAAAGGATAAATGGTGCCCCGTTGCAGATTCCTTGTGGTCTTACTCAAGATTCATCTATTACAATTGTTGGCATTCCAAGTGGGCTTCTCGGTAAATTCAAAATTGAACTTACAGGGGCACAACTTACAGAGGAGCCAGATCCTCCTATTATATTGCATTATAATGTGCGTCTCCAAGGAGATAAGCTTACAGAGGACCCTGTCATAGTGCAAAATACATGGACCGTAGCACATGAGTGGGGTGACGAGGAACGCTGTCCTCATCATTCTGATAGTAAAACAAAAGAGTTGCAATATGCCTGACTGAAATTATTGATGTTGACAATCATTTCCTCTGGCTCTTTTGGATTTGCTGTTGGATGGGCTCAGTCAATGCAATAAAACGTGTTGCAGAATTGGCTGTGTTCATCAGTCACATGACGCTCTTAAAGTACTTGATAATTTCTGGACATGGACTTCGTTGTTTTATTTCTTCTAAGGAACTTAATAGAAAGCACCCAATCTTATCTTTGTGGAACTTCTTGCCTCCAATGTATCCTGGATATGGATTGCAACATGTTTGCTGTCATAATAATTTGATTCAAAAGCAGTGTGGAATGGTCTTGCATGTGTAGCCAATTGTCTGGTTGGATATTTTAGTGGTGGATAATTTCTCAGGTTCAAGCTTGTTTTCATTTGGGGGTTCTTTGTGGGAAGTTGTCAATGGTTTCAGCAAGATTATGATCTCAGTTTTGAATCCATTACAAAATAAATGTTCTTTCATGTTCTTAGGATTGATGAAGCTTGTTGATGTGCAAGTACCAGTCCCCTCAGGCAGTGTTCAGATTTCATTCTCTCAAGGTTTCAACAAGCCTCTTAGCTTTCTTTTTTACAACTTTCAGGTGATATCAAGAGCAAAGTTAAAGGAGCTCAAGAGAACGCTAGAAGTTCTCTGCATCCTCTAGAAAAATTCTCCTCTGCCAAGTCGAAATAATGCAAATCTATGCTTCTTTGGAAGTTGTAATGGTCAAATGTCTGGGCACATGGCTTTCAAGAATTCAATTATGTTTTTGCAGGGTTCTGGTATGACAATTCCTCTGTTTCATCCAAGGGCAAATATTTTAAATGCTTTGCGAGAGAAGAGTTTTCATGATGTGGATTATAGGATTTCTTCTACAACAGAATCTAAAAAATGAATCTCTGCAGAAGTGAATCTCCTAATTGCAGAAGGAATGGTTGCAGTGTTAATTTTGAGAGTGGTCCGACCATTCCATCCTTTTTGCTGACTTTTGCAGCTGCACCTAATTTTTTCCTTGGCTTGCATTTAAATATGTTGTTGGGGAAACCCTTTGACTCCACTGGGTTTCAAAATCTTTGATCAGACTCGTCTGACTTCGAAAATAAGGAGATGCCTGATCATTCAGATGTGGGTAATTGTGATGCATCAACTGCGGAAGTATCGCCAATGAAAACTGTTCAAACTGTTGAAAGGGTGTTCAGTGGAAGCCATATTGCAGATTCTAGTGCTTCTAGATGCCCAACTTCTAGGCATTCAAAGGTAGATGTTGATGCTTCCCCTATAAGCACTGCCGATGGCCGGGTAATGTCATCTCCACGATCATCATGGTGGAAAATTCATTTTGCTTGGGACAGCACCAGATGGGAGAGTCCAAGCGGAGTTCGAGTATATTTCCAGCCGGTGCAAGGAAAGTAACAATGTACGTTTGCTCCTGACATACAGTGAGGAGCTATCACACATGCTGTATGTTTCTGCAGATATTGTCTTAGTTCCTTCCATGTATGAACCATGTGGACTTTCCCAAATGATTGGCATGCGCTATGGAGCATACAGTTTCACCAACATATGTTCAGGAAACACTTTGCGTGGGTTGGTTGTCCAATACACTAATGCAATATCGTGAAAATTATGTTGGCATTCTAAATGGAATTGACACTGTAATATGGGACCCCGCTACTGATATCTTTTTGCCAGCTCATTTCCAAGCGCGGGAGATTGAAGGGAAGATGATTTGCAAGCAATATGTTCAGAGGGAATTTGGTCATTCTCTGGCCATTTTGCATCGCTTCAGTCCAGATTAGCTCCAGACAACAAGATTTCGGCCTCAGCATGCTACCAGTACGCAGTCCTCCTTTATTATGCAGTTTTGATTCATTTTTGATAATATTTCGATCGGCCAAGCACCGAAACCTCCAGAAGCCTGTAGAAAGCGCCACAACAGCTATTTTTGCCATAAAGAGATTAAAAAAGGTGTTTGAACAGTTCAAAGACCTTCATCAAAGTCAAAGAGGCAGCTCTAAGCCTTTAAAACTCACCAGAACATAGTTAAAGCTATTAAAGACTATTCATATCAGATTTTAAAGGAATCAGTGCCACTTAAGGCCAGCGGAAGCGCCTAAACGATGCGGACAAAAGGATTCAATGCCTAGTTATTAAAAATACAGAGTATCGAGCCACATTTGGGGGCAGCGCTGCAGGCCAAATACGCAGTGATGACTATGAGGCCAGCGCATGGCTCAAATGACACTTTTAAATCCATTTTTTGAGGTTGTTGCCTCATGCGCAGCATTAGATATTTATTTCGAGATGCCAGCTGCCCCAACGCAACTCATATAGTCTTTCATGCATTTATTTTGAGTACAATTTAGCAGCAAACACTGATTTACTTCAGATTTGTTTGGATCTGTTTGATAGATATTTTTGAGATATTTTCCTTGAGATCTTATCAAGAGATCTAAGTCTGTACATATTCTTTATATAAACCACCCTATGGATGGTTTTAAAAGGTGGTTGGTTGATAATCCTCTTTCTAGACTTGCGATGTATGCTTTGAGAGATTTAATGAACAGAGATTGCTGGAATACCTTGTGTTTGGACTGTTTAATGTGGATTTGATGGCTAAAGAATAGATTACAGGATTCTTGTGCTTCTTCATGGAACAATAATTTTTTCTCACCTGTTTTCAGTTGCTATGTTTGCTATATCATATCTATGTCATGATCTAAAATTGCAGGAAGAAAGAATAGCTCAGATGTCACATAGTCGTGCTCTATCCTCAATTCCTATTATTTCTCTATGTTTTCTTCGGAAATAGTTATGAATATGAATACTTATTCGCTCATATCTGCACTAGTTCCTCCATATATGAATATTGTTTAGGAATTTCTTAATTGCTCCTATATAATGTTCACTCACCTTCCCTCTGTTAGCATAATGAAAGCTACTTAGCTGTCTTTCATTCCCTGACATCCATTTCATCCTCATTCTAGCCTGATATTATTCCTTGTTTAACTATTATGCTCTGTAATTCCTTCTTTGCCAAAGAAAGCACACCAGCATCCCTTAATCCTTGACTCCATGCCCAATGCTCTAAGCTTCTTACGCTTCGCATGCCAACTCTGCCTGAATAGATCAACCGTCCCACCAAACTCAAACAAAACCCATGTGCATCATATCTAGCCTAAAATCATACCCTAAACAAAGCTAAATCCCGAAGAGAGAGCCCTCTCTGATTGCAGGTAGGCTAGGACCCGCAATCTAAAGATTGGTCTGGCGTTACCTCGGTCGTATCCCTTAAGGAGCCAAGGGACAACCTGAGTGTTAATAGCTAGTTAAGGCCTTGCAGTGGAAACAATGTTGGTTACTATGATGCTATAACAGATGGATTGCCAATCCATTTTCTCTTATGTGAATTCTTCAAGATTGAAAAATAGCCAAACACCTTGTAATGTTGTATGAATACCTCCCTAGTTAAGAGGGAGAATTGAAGGAAATTTAACTAGGCTCAGTCTTCATAAATGTACTTTTTATATTTGTATTTATTCAATAAAAGACATATTACTTTTATA
Source organism: Pinus taeda (assembly GCA_000404065.3). NCBI lineage: Eukaryota > Viridiplantae > Streptophyta > Pinopsida > Pinales > Pinaceae > Pinus > Pinus taeda. Next base: position 151,807 of record APFE031483240.1, on the reverse strand, counting down.
ATATATGTCAATGAGTTTCTTGCTTATTGAAATAGGTCTAGCACATGTCAAAGTGTTATAGGTGAGTCAAAGAGTCAAAAGAATTATTTTGAAGACCTTAAGGGCATGTTATTATAGGTATACTCATGTATTAGAGTCCAAGAAAATTCAAGTCTCCTCCAAGCATGTGGCACCATCAAAAGAAGTCATCCGAAGTAAAGAAGTCAAGTCGGCCTAGAAATAGCAAGTCGGCCTAGAAATAGCAAGTTGGCCTTCAAGTCGACCTAATGGAGGGACAATCCTCTATATATAGAGGCTATCGACTCCCTCATAACATTATAACTAATCTCTAAAATCAGGGAAGTAAAGGAAGCCATGAATAGGGTGAAAGAACGATGAAGAATGGGTCTCCAAGTGCAATGAAGAGGAAGGGTACATAACTGAGCCTAAGAAGACTATTCTAGGGCTAGTTACAACCACATGTGTGAGATAATGAGAGTTGTCTCTGTAGTTATGACAACAAAATCTCATAGTGAACCATTTATCATTGTTTGGGGTTAAGACTAGGCCTACAAGGCCTCCTAATCAAGCGAAGAAGAAGGGTACAAAAGCGAAGGAGAAAAGGGAATACAACATGAAGTAAACCTCCCACACATGCAAGAAATTAAGACTGTAGGAAATCATACCAAGTATGTACCTACACCTCAAGGAAGAAGCTCATTTGATCAAAAGGAAGGAAGGGATCATCACAAAGAAGGAGTCTCATCATATACCAAGAATAAGTGCCTCTTCTAGAGAAAGTGCAACAAGGTTTACCAATAGTTGAAAGTGAAGTGCTGGAAGAAGGAGGAAGAAGTGTCAGGGAACAAAGTGCAGAAAGGAGGAATGACTTGACTTGTGCTTGGAGGATATTCTTGTCAAGGGTCTAGGTTTTGGCATTGATCAATAAGATGCTTCAATAAGAGAAATTTATCGAAGGGTTTTTCCTCTCAAGAGAAGAGAGGTTTTGGCCCTAAAAGAGAGCCAACATCTTGTGTTCTTGTTCTTATGTTTTTGGTAGCAGTTTGATAAAGTACATGCACATGGATTAACAATAATAAGAAGAAGATTAAGCTAACAAGAAAAAGTAAAAAGGCTCCAAAAATTGTTATCAAGTCAAGAAGAATCACACTACACCTAACTTCCCTTGATTCTTCAACATAACAACCATTTGAAATTGAGACAACTTACTCCGACTATGCTATTGGTGCAGTCCTAATCTAGCAAGGGTAGATGTATTACATCATGTAGGCTTGATGAAAATGGAAACATTAGATTATGGGGAAGGAGATGATCATCCACACAGATCACTGCCCTCTCCAATTTATAAAGACACAAGGGAAGTTGTAGAATGACCACCATAAAAAAATGTACAGATATTTGCAACACTTTCATCTAAACCTTAAGTATAATAAGGCCAACACCAATAAAATTGTAGATTTCCTCAGTCGTCCATTGGTTATGATGTTGACCACTATGCTAAAATCTTGTGGGCATGAGAATTTTGGATAACTGTAACTTTACAAAAAAGATCCAAAATTATCCCCCACATACTAGATGTTGATGGATGGAAAGAAAGTTTCAGACTTCCACCTCCAGGATGCAATCCTATTCCACTTGGGACACCTTTGTGTTCCCTCAAGTGAGCACTCCAAGATGATTTGGGAGGAACACTACAGTTGGATCACATGAAATTTTTTTGTAGAGAAGACAATGGGAGTACTGTAGAAGCATTTTTATTGGCCAAGTCTCTAACAAGATGTCAGAAAATATATTAGATCCTACACTTCGTGTGCCAATTCCAAGCCAGCCATTAAGAAGCAAGGGTTGTATACTCTCCCTTACCTACTCCTAGACAACCCTAGGAATCCATCTCCATGTACTATATGTATGGCCTTCCTTCTACCAAGCATGGTAAATATTGTGTATTTGTGATCATCAAAATATTTTTTAAGATGGCCATACTTGTTTACTGCAAGAAGAGTATCAAAGAAAAAAACACTACCAAACTCTTCTTTGAAAAATTATGGGTACATTTTAGGGTCCCATATACCATTATATCAGATCAGTATAGCAGGTTCCTTAGCTTATTTTGGTCAAGTTTTTGGTAATTTTTGGACACCAAACTCACCAAGTCGAATGCATTCCAACCCCACATTTATGGCCAGATAGAGGTCGTCAACATGATAATTGTGCATATACTACACATGTACAAATCTAAGCATCTGCGAACATGGGATGATAGTCTTCCCTATGTGAAACATGGTTATAACAGAGCTCTCCATAGCTTGAATGGCCACAACCCCTTTCTAGTGGGTCTATGATTCAACCATTATGTCCCCTTGATGTTGCACTATCGTTTGCAACCACACAGGAAGAATATTCCCATGTTTAGTTAAAAGCTAATAAAGCCAACAATAATTTTGAGCGTATTCAATACATCGACCAATAGGTTCATGACATCTTAGATAAATCCAATGCCAAGTACAAACAATGACATGATCAACATCGAGTGCCACACAAATTTTAGGTGGGTGACAAAGTTTGGTTACATTTGAAGAAAGAATGCCTTGCCAGAGCCCATCAGAAACTTTGACCACTCTAATATGGGCCTTAAGCCATCACCAATCATGTAGGTGAAAATGATTTTGAGCTCAACATTCCCCCATTCCTTGGCCTGCACCCAATGTTCAATGTGGACCACGTAAGTGGTAGCTACCTATTTTTTAGTGGTTCCTAGAGACAAACTTGCTTTCTTTGGGGATATCTTTGTTTCTATAGGCTCAATAGTCTGCTCAAGACTTGATTTTTCTTGTTTCTCCCTTTCTTCCTCTTCCTCTTGTTCTTTTCCTACCTTTGCCTCTGGTTCTTCCACTATCATTTCTATATTTTTCTATCTTTCCTCTTCATCTGACCCTACCGCTTCTTCCTCTCCTACCCTTGACCCTTCTTCTCATTCCTATTATTTTCCCTCTCTTCCTCCAACACTAGAGGCTGGGGTCTCACCTGGTGTGAGGGTCTGTGTATCAATGAATTCTTCTCTATCCATGTCTATGAATTTGGACCAAAGGGCAAGGATTCTCATTTTTTTCAAGGAATCCACCGCTATAAGTTTAATGAGGCCATGGTGGCCTAGGTGTTGGTGTTTTCCCTCTCTCACTCTTCGACTCATGTCCCTGATGGATTGTAGGAGGAAGTATGACACAACAAGTATTTGAGCTAGAGGCAATTATGCCTAAAATATGAGTTCATGAAGTAATATAAAGTGGTAGGCATAGACCACACTTAGCCTTCCCTCACATGAGATGTATTTTAGTATATGGTAGGCCACCTCATCCCAAGGATAAGGTAGAATTTCCCTCCTAACTCCATTATTTTCCTCAACATGATTTTCGTTGGTGTGAAGAAGGTATTTTTAGCAGTGACACTGGTGGCTTTGTCTTCTTCGCTCCATTTGATCTATAGAGGTAGGGTTGTCACTTTGCTAAATAGTTTAGGGATGAGTGAGATAGTTAACCCCTTAACCATAGTGGTGGCACTGTCCTCTCTTTGTGAGTTCATGGCCATGGAAAATCAAAGGCAATTTCATCATCATACCCTTTCAAAAAATCGAAGAATCCTAGCCAATGGTGTCTTCTAAAAATGTCTATCACGGGAGGGTGTAGGTGGATTATTTTGGTATCTGAGGGCTCCCTTTTTTTAAATCCCCCCCCCTCCAACCATATCTTCTTCATTTTTTTATCTAAGTGACAGAGATATACTTATTTTAATAGATTTAGTGTATAATTCAATGGAAACAATAAGTTGAAATTCCTTGTTGATGACAATTTCCTACATTCCCCTTACTCTACTGCCCAAAAATACCTTTTAATTTCATAATTAGACTGCTACTGCATGTAGAATTTGAAGTAAAAATTGCATGCAATATTATGGATGGATGAAGGAGATGGTGGCACTTACTTTTTATCATGTGGTATGAGATGAAGGTAATAATTTTTAGACCAATTCAACCCTTTGCAATGTTCCTTCACCCTTTCAGTCTTCCTGTAGTAGTTTCTCAACCCTCCTGTACCAGTTACAGGATTGCCTGTAGCTCCTTCCTGTAGAAATGGAAGAAAAGGGTTTGAAACTGCTTAAAGACACCCTAAGCTCAGTATCTCCTTAAATAATTTTTAAAATGAGAAATTATGCAAAATAATTCAAGCCCTAGTACATAATATTCCATTTTTGGCTTAGGCTTGGAGCACTGTGGTGACCTAGTAGTTACACAAGGTTTACTCTTTTGGACTGTTGTCCCCAATAGGAGTAATTATTACCTCTTTGCTCATAATCACCACCCACTACATGTGATCCAAACTCAACTAATGTGACACCTCCATGTTGCATGAGTGCTTACATCACTTTTAGTTTACTAGTCAAGGGTGGCCAAGTTAACTGGCCACCTCATGCTTATTAAAATATCTCATCTCGACATTTACACATTTTTGTTATTCACACGTAAGGAGGAGGTGAGAGTTTTCCATACCTGTGCCTACCTCATGATCGAACTGATGCATGGATTTGCATACTGGAGCTGGACCACATTATTGGCATCAAGGGAGGTTACTTGCTGTGTTTCTTTCATGTGTATTTCTTCATTTCTCCTCATGATATTTGACTGTTGTGTTTGCTATGTGTGTAGGTACCTTGTTGATGTCAAAGCTGCTACTGTTGGTGGAGATTCTTGCTAGTAGTGATATGACTACTATAGAGTGGCCTCATAAGTTTCCATCACCCCCCTTCCGATGAGGAAAAGAATGCGACTATTGCTTTCTATGATGTGTGCACATGCTACTACAAGAGGAGGTTTTCTTCTTATAGCAGTCCTCTCCTTTTCCTGTGGGGTCTTCAAGTTGCATGGGGGTGATGAGAGAGGATGTGATAGGTCTTGATGCCAATGCTAGAAATTTGAGGGAGTAGTATAGATTTGTAGAAATGAGGATGATGGCCTTTGTGTCTTTCTCAATTTTTTAACAGGTATAAGACAAAGCGGAGGAATTTTAGTGGATTTATTTATTTATTATTATTATTTA